>APFE030677745.1:28844-133546 GCA_000404065.3 Pinus taeda
GGGGGGGGCCGCTCCCCCGCATCACTGAATGAAGTCATTGATCATGTCCATGGAAAGGTTTCCAAGCCATCCAAAGAACAAGCATTATCTAAATGTATGGAAAGGGATCTAAAGGCTCAAAATATTCTTACTGAATCTATTAAAAATCCTCTCATTCCCTATGTAGTTGCATTGGAGACATCTAAAGAAATAGATGATAAGCTGGTAGAACTTTTCTCTGAAAGCACAATAGAAAATACCATATCATTTAGATGTGAACTATATAAATTGAAGGTGTCAAAAGATGAACGGATATCGTCATGCCTTTCAAAAGCATCTCAAATAAAAGGTCAATTGCAGGATCTAGGGGAGTTGGTATCTGATAAAGAAATGATCTCTGTTATTATAAATGCATTGACTGATGAACATGGTAACCTCATATCTACTAAGGAAGAGGAAGCTATCCCATTCATCAAATTATGGTCTCTCTGCAAGACAAAAGAAGACAGGTTGAAGAGAGAAAGCAACAAAGGATTAGATAGAAGGGATCAATTAGTGACAAAAGGAAAAGGGAAATTTGGAAAGTTTGGTCCTTCAAATAAAAAGAAGAACATGGCTAAGGTAAGATGTTATGGATGTCAGGAACTTGGACATTACAAAAGCGATTGTCCTAAACATAAGAAGGACAAGAGAGATAGGGAGGAAGCCCATATTACTAAGGAAGTGAAAGAACCTGAGACAAAGAAGCTTAAGAAGGAAGAAGCAAAAGATCTCTACTATGATTGAGATGATCTTCTTCACTAGAAGGAACTTGTCACTTGTAATTTATAGATAAGAAGCAATGTAAATAAGATAGGATGCATCAAATTAGAAAATAGCATTATGATAGAAGCATTAGAAGTAGGAGCTCTTGACATAAGAAAGAGAAAGGATGTCTAGAATAATTCTATTAAATTACAAAGAAAGGGAGCTCTTGGAAACCTCATTGAAACCTCAAGTGATACTTATAGAAATAAGTAGAGGTCATCATCCATTAGGATCATCATATAATAGTCTATAAGGAAACATCTATCGGGTGAGGATATGAAAGATCCTCAAGTTTCTTTGATTGAATCCTCATCAAAGGATTCACTGATCTAGAGAGAAAGCAAGTGTTTCATCAGGAATTCCAACTCTTGGGATTCAAGGAAGGATGGTATGATGACATAACGAAGAAGCAGGTCTAAAGGATAAAGTTCTTTCATTCAAACGAAGTTGCCACAGAAAGTCTGGATGACCCAAAGGAAAGATGAGGTATGTATGCTTACATAGATTATTATGAAAGTCATGTCATATGGTTGCAGAGAATATGGATTCATAGATTATTATGAAAGTCATGTCATATGGTTGCAAAGAATATGTATCACTATTTCCATCTTGGGAAACATGATCAAAAGAAGAAAGGATCTCCTCCTCTGAAAGATTGCAGAAAATCATAAGTCACACTAGATGAAATCAACATAATATGTTCTCATATGAATCATGAGGAAGCTGACTACAATTAAGGAACTCTGATTGGAAGCTCCTCAGAATGAAGTGTGTGAAAAGAAAGGAAGAGATCTTGAAAATATGCAACAAAGGTAGAAGTCCTTAAACATTTGAGACCAAGAAGAGTTGAGTAGAATATCTTCCAGAAAGATATGAAGACTCTGATAAGAGTTGGAAACAGTTGGAGACCCTTGACAATGAATATCTTCAGGAGATGTGTCAATCTGCATGCATGATGCTAATACCTACAGGAAGATATCATGATGAAAGACCATCACAAAGGTAGTTTTGATTTAAGTGTTCATTTCTTATTTTTGAACTAATATCTGGATGGGCTTATGTAGGACTGCCAAAGGGAAGATTTGTGGATGACTTCCAAGAGGACCATATTCAAGGATGTAAGATCCTTCCGGAAAATATGGCATAAAGAAAGCAGCATGACATGAAGCAAAGCTAGATGGAAAAATGATGGATCACTTTCTGATGAATGAGGACATAATTAACTCGTGGATGAAAGTGATGGATGGTTTGTGCCCTATGTAGAAGTTGCAATAGATGAAGACTCCATAAAAAAAGAAATTAATGACATCAAGGAAGAACAAAGTTCTTCAAGCCACCGGTAGACCCAACATCTCCACTTGAGAGGCTGTTGCAAGTCTCTAGCTAAGAGGAAGCTCGAAAATAAGTTTATTACTTGGAAGAAACTTGAAATTCCTAAGCAGAGAGGGAGCTTAGGTAAATTCCTTTTGTAGGAATGAGTACATTCCTTTATTGGAATATGTCCTCCCTATTTGAGAGGGAGAGATAGACACGTCATTCTGGTCTTCACCTAGAATGGAGGATTGGGTAATCATTTGGCATTCTATACTTTTTGAGGATGAGATATGGCCTCCAATAGAAGAGTAGTCGTGGAGCATTGCTATTCTTTGAGGGTTGGGGAGTCCAAGATATGAATAGTCCTCATGGAGCACACCCTAAGTACCCGGGTAGGGGATGTTCCGAGAGAGACAATGATGAGTGTCTATAAATCATTGGTGTCATTAGCATTGAGCTCAAATCTTGTGGAGAGATGGAGTTGTTAGTCATGGACTTGCTGATGATGATGATGGTGGTTAACGTCCACTGAGACCAAATTGGTCTATCGGACCTATAATTTCTTAATTTCTTAATTTCTAATTGTCTGACTCCTTGTCTTTCTCGGCGAGATTGGTGATGTAGCTTTCTTTTTCTTCTCTATGGTCTTCCAACTTCCTTTATCTTGCATCTCCTTCATCTCTTCTGGTTCTTGTGTCATTGGTGTCTTAGCTTCGCGATCTATTGTGTTCGTCCTTTTGGAGATAGTCGGAGAAGAAGTTTGGTCTAGGAGATCTACTTTGTTGTTAAAAGAAGATTTATTTTGCGCATTATTTGAAACCTCATAACTTTCGATGCTTGAAGAGTTGTTGAGTTCACCTTTTTTTTGTTGGGCGGGGCTTTCCCCCTGCTTGTCTTGAGAGTTGTTTCTATCTTGCCCGATTTCTTGTAATTCGGAGTTTTCTCGAGAGTATTCTTCTTGGATGACAGTGTAGTGTTCTTTTTGTGCTCCTTCCCACCATGTAGATCTGTGGTGAGTTTTTCTAGCAAAATTTTTCTCGGAGGCTTTTGGGCAATTTTTGGCTAGGTGGCCTGTCTCAAAGCAAGATCGACATCTGAAGAGGACACTTTCATAATCGAGTTTCTGGTTCCACACATAGTCTTTACTTGTTAGGTGTATTTCTGCTGGGAATCCGGCGCTGAAGTCCATTTCCACACAGATGCGTGCGTATGTGGTTCTGGCATATTCCTCTGTTTCTGGGCACCTGCAGTAAAATTTTCCAATTGCATTTCCAATGGCTTCTAGCGAAGAGAAATTCCAGAGATGCAAGGGTAGATTTGGCAATCTCACCCAAACTGGTGCTGAGGTTATGACTGTTGTTGAGGGATCGAAAGATGGGTTCCATGGCCTCATGAATAGTCCTGATTTATCCCAGAACCAAGGGCCAGAATCTAGAATACATTGTCTGCTTTCACGGTTTTCAAAATCTACTATAAAGAAACCCCTAGCACACGGGTAGATATTAATTGTATCAGGAATTAGAGGCTTCCATACCTCCGTGATCCAACTGTGGAGAGCTGTGAGCCGCGGCCAAAAACCATTGAATCTGCATATTAGGGCACTCTCAGAGAACTTCAAAGCCTCATCCAGTGAAGCCTGGACCACTTGGACAGTGGGAGGTGGGGCTTCACTGACTATATGGGCAGGAGCTTGCCCCCGAGAGGCGGACGGAGAGCCAGCAGCTATTTTCGCGAAGCTGTGAGCCATCTAGAGAATGTTCTCCTTAGTAAGCGAGGTAACTTTGACTTTATGGAATTAGTTTGCCGTAAAAACCACCGACGTTCTAGATCTCAGAGGTTTTGCGCCACAGATCTAGAGAGCCGCAGCAGAGCCGCAGATCTGGACGGCCATGAGCCCTAGAGGATATAAAGAGCCTCAGAGCCGCCCGCAGAAGAACTTGATGAGCCGTAGAAGCTTACCAACCCGCAGAAAAACTCGATGAGCCGCAGAAGCTTACCAACCGCAGAAGTATTTTTGGTCAAGTCCGATTCTCTCGGGCCGCAGATGAGCCGCAGCCGCAGAAGAACTCGCAGTAGATGAGCCGCAGTCGATGAGCCGTAGGAGAAACTCGATGAGCCGCAGTCGATGATCCACAGAACACACAATGTGCAAGGTATTTCTTCGTCAAGTCCGATTCTCTAGGGCCGCAGATGACCCGCAGAGAGCCGCAGAAGAAACTCGATGAGACCGCAGAAGTATTTCTTCGTCAAGTCCGATTCTCTCGGGCCGCAGATGAGCCGCAGAGAGCCGCAGAAGAACTCGGAAGGCCGCAGAAGAACTCGGGCCGCAGAAGATCTCTTAAAACGCTTCTCTCGGGCCGCAGAAGAACTCAATTATGGGTGAAATTAATATTCATTCCTACTGCAATACGTTAAAGAATACAGTTTAAGCCAAACTGTCACTAGGTATGCAGATCGAGGAAACTTTCAAACACTTCGAATTTCATAGAAATATAGGATTCAAACCGGTATTTCCAAAACCCTAATCCCAAATGCGAAGTTGGAAAAATATTAACAGTCTTAATCACTCAGCAAAGGCAAATAACGGGGCCGCAGATGAGCCGCAGCCGCAGAAGAACTCGCAGTCGATGAGCAGAAGAACTCGCAGAAGAACTCGCAGTCGATGAGCAATGTAACAATGCTGGTTGATATGATGCTATACAAATGAGTTACCAATCTGAATTCTTCTTATGAGAAATTCTTCAAATTGAGAAAGTCTAAGTACCATTATGAATACCTCCCTAATTAATAGGGAGTGTTGAAAAGTGTAACTAGGTTTGGTCTTCATAATAACGTGTATTTATAATTTTATGTAATGAGATGTAAAGAAGAAAAATAAATTTATTGTATTTCTTGCTTCATGGGTTTCACAAGCAAGATATTTTATTTTTGAGTGAAGACTCCCATTGAGAGTCTTTAGGAATTATTTGTCATTTAGTCATAAAATGATAGAGTCATTGTCATGTATTCAAGTCATGTTACACTTTGTAAAAGGTCAAAGTTGTCTATGTAAAGTATCCTCCAAGACCTTGTCACTTATCCTCTTCAAGTCGGCCTACAACGAAGATAAAACTTGCTAGAAGTCGACCTCCCTACTTGAGATCATGTCGGCCTAAGAGACATGAGAAGAAGTGTATAAATAGCCACACTCGGCCTCACTTAGAGGCAAGCGAGTCAACAAGCATTCAGTGAAGAAGTGCAGAGAAGAGGTGGAAAAGTAGTGTGAAGAAGAGGGTAAAAGGAAAGTACGAAGATAAGATTCTTCCGGGCATAGTGAAGGAGGATTCTTCTAAGCATAGTGAAGGAGGTTTCTCCTGGTTCAACGAAGGAGAATTTCTTCTGGGGAAGCGATGGAGAAGTTTCTTCTGGGATAGCGAAGAAAGGATTCTTTTGGGATCAACGAAGGAAGGGTTTTCTTGGGGTACTTATTTTGGGTGACAGAGATACAGATCTAGAGACAGAGATTCTTCAGGCGAAGGCAGTGAGATCACAGAGATAGGGTATCTCTAGAAGGAGCCGAGGAGAGCAGTTCGAGATCAAGAAGAAAGTCGAGAAAGAGAAGAGGCAAAGCATCAAGGTTAGTGACAATGTTCTTGGGAGGATACTAGAGTCAAGGGTCTTTGTCATGGTCTTGATAGGTTTTGTTCGTGGCTCATAAGCCTATATACTGTGTCACTTGTCTTTTATTGTGCATATTGGTAATTGTCTTGATGAAAAGAACACAATAATAACATAACAAAGAAAAGACTATAAGCTAAGAAGTAAAAGTATATCACTAGCAATAATCAAGCAGAGAAATCTTTTAACTATTCATACCCTAGATTTCTCAACACTACCTAAAGGACATAGGTACAAAAATGCTATTAAATGCAAATTTAGTCCAAACCCTAACCCTAGCTACCGTGAAGTGGAGAAAAGCAATGTTCCACCAAGACTCCGGATAGGGAGACATTGTGCAGGGAGATGCATGGGGGGGGGGATGTGGGAGTACCCTCAAATTTTAGGGAAATTTAAGGGACATTAGGGTATATACTTTTTTCGTTTCTTCTTTTCTTATATATATATATTATATATATATATATATATATATATATATATATACAATAATGAAAGCATAAATACATTGATCCATACATAATTGATATAAATAATGAAATTCTCTGATCCATACTCATCATTCTTACTGTTACATACATCATTCATTCTTAGTCCACAAGATTCAATAATGAAATAGATTGAACCATATTCATCATTCATTATTCACCATTCTAGAATCTGCATTGATTTAAAAATTAAATTCATCATTCATTATTCATTATTCTAAATTGATTTAAAATCAAAATTCATTATTTATCTGAAAAAGAGAGAAATTTAGAATGATCAACATAGCAAGACTAGTGCCTTCATTCAATTGGGTGATGGAGTCAACAAAGGTGAGGTCAAGGTAGGAGGACCTTGGATGAAGAAGGGTAGAAGACAATTGCTTCACTTAGAAACCTTAACAACTTCTTTCATATGAGATTTAATGTCAAAGGAGGCATTGAAGTAGGTTTCTTTGGTGGATTCTTGACTGGCAATTTTTACATGAACATATAGAAATAAGAGTTCATGCAAGATGTTGCAATTTTTTTAGTATGCCATAATAAAAACCCTAAATTCAGAAATCACACGCAAAATGGAAAGAAATAGCATTAAACTTATGCCATTCATGCAAGAATCATTTCATGAATCCACAAGATAGTCTCTTCGTGCAATAACTATCCTCCCAAGACAATTCCCACTCTACTTAGCCATTGCATTCAAGAGAGAAAATAACCCTAGTGTGCACTTTGTCAAGATTAGAGAAGTGAGTGAGTGTGATGATGATCGAATGAAAATGACTTCCCTTTATTCACACGAGGGGAACCAAGTCATTTTTCATTGGTTTATAATGGAAAATCCCTAAAAGTTCTCTTGAAGTGTTCAACTAGGCTAATTGGTCATAAGGTGACCTAGAAATAACTTTACAAACGATAAATCATCATAAAAATGTCATGAATCATCCACACATGTGGAGAAAAAGGCTCTGCACATGACATCATCCTCCAAAGGTAAGCACCTCCATCAAGTAAGTGACAAATTGAGTACAAGAGTGTTCCTCAAAGGGACATTGCCAAAATGCATGGTTGCATTTCCAAGTAACATGTCCTCAACAAGGATGTCATCATCAAGAAGGCTTGTATCATCCTCCTAGGGCATGCATCAATATCATGGCAACCCTAGGGAACAATGATAGCCTCAAAAGGGAGTGTTCATGCCCTCCCAAATCATTTCAAGTGATTTCCTTTCTCATTTGGGCTCTAGGACAAGTCAATGCCTGTCACGTAGGTATAAGGCTAGCCTAGGGGCTTCTTGGGTCCTCTGGGCACATCATCAATCAAGCCAACATCTTGGTCTCTTGGCTCATCATTTCAAGATCTAGAGGTAAAGAAGAGGGGCACATATCTATGTGGGGCTCCTCGAGTCCCAATGTTGATCCCTAGAAGGGCAACAATGGCTTTGCAAGGTCTATAGTGCCCATCTGGGCTGGACATCCTCCTCAATATGCTAGAAAGGTAACAAGCAATCCCTCAAGGGACATCCAATGTATTTGTGTGAAACCACTTGAAATGTACTCTCATTATCAAGTTAGATCAACATCATTAGGGACAAAAACCATTAAAGTATCATAGTGGACGATATTCAATGCAGGGGCACAAAAATACTTCACACAAACTTTGTCTTCAAATGTCTCTCTAGCTAATGATTTGTAAGCAAGTTACCTCACTTATGTTAGGGATGATTATACAACTAGACCTATTAGGTGCTTCCACCCCGTGAGGGGAGGGACATTTCACAGGTAAGCCCCTCAATCCATAGAGGTATGTGATAAATGTGGTCATGGAGTGGGAGAGACTTAGGGGAAGGTGTCCCAACCATTGTACTAGTTGAAGGAGGTCCAACATCTTGAGTATAATGATGATAAGAGGGTGCAATTGTGGAGGTAGGAGTTACACCTTTTTGTGTCTTACTTTTTCCACCCCGTTGGTGCGTTGTTTACTTTAGTGATTTTTTTTCTTTTTTTTCTTTTTAGGCCTGATTTGGACCACTTTCTCCCCATTCTTGTGTGTCTCTATTTTTATGGGTGTGTGGGAGAGAGTAGAAATATTGTTGGCCTTCTCCTTGTCCCTTGTTTTAATTATTGATTGTATAGAAGTTTGTCACCTAGGTACTGACCTTGGTACAAAGAAAGGTGAGGACATTGAGGGACGAGGCATTGTGGGAGGTGAGCTCGAGGATTATCTTTCTCCCACTTTCGACAAGCTTGTGTTTTGGTTGTCAAGCCCAAGCATCATTTCTTCCCTCTGATATCTCTTCTGAATCATATCAAATTTTTATTGACTTGCAATTGGACAATTTTTTTGGTGGAGGTTGGGCAAATCCCCACATCATTCCTTGGGATATTAGAAATTTGGTATTTCAAGCGGTTTATTCCACCAAACATTTCCATTCCGCATAGCTTGCAATTCAGCCTCATTCTATTATGACTGTCATATGGTAGACCATACTTCCACATTGGGTCCAAGGATTTAGCATTTTGAAATTTGTAGAGCATTAATTATGTTTTTAAACCTATGGTTCAAAACAAATGGGAAAATTCATGATCTAGATCTACAAAAAAATTAAAGAATGCTACAATTAGAATTTCATAACTACATAAGTGCTAGATCTCATATTAAAAGAGGGCAAGAAGAGGTATGTCTAATGGACATTTCAAACCCTACACTAAATCTTGTAAAACAAATAAAATAAAGGCATAATTTTTTTAGATACCTGAAGACATGGATATCATAGATTGGAGTAGATCCCCATTCCACAAATGCTCCGTTGATGGCAATGAAAACTACATATTTCCCCTTGTTTCTTTGATGGAAAATCGTTGCAGTAACCTTAGACTCTAGAGCTTAATCCCCTTTGTTACTTTTGCAAAATGGTTGAAAAGCTCAAAATGTTGTTTTAAGGCGCGTTGGACCACAGTAGGGCGATAATTTCAGTCATCTTGTATAATTACTGAAATTATTGCTATAATTTCAAAACCCTCAATGTATTGCAATAAATTTAGACGATGATATTGCAGCTTCAGATTTTCATGAAACTATTGCCATAATGGCAATAATATTATAATACGTGTAACTGTCTGTTATCTATATATATATTGAGTTTCAAAGTGCAATACTTGTAGAACCATTTCCCCAAAACTGACTTGTTAAAAACAATGGTCCACCGAGTTTTTGGGATGGGGGGACCCAGCAACGTGGAGACACACAGGGGGAGGGGGGATGTGTGGGAGCACCCCGAAATTTTAGGGAAACACAGGGGGGCGAGGGAAGATCGGTGTATATATATATATAATTATATATATATATATATATATATATATATATATATGATTCAAATTCAAGTTCAATAAGGAAATACATTGATGCATACATTATAGGTGATTCAGTGAAATAGAAAAAATAAAAGATATACATTGAATTAAATTCACCATTCATTATTCTAGAATCTGATTAGTATTAAGAAAATAAGTAGATACTAAAGTCTGAAGACTAGAATAGTAGATTGAAATCACTCAAACTTAAAAAACTTGACAAGTCAAATACTTGCTTAGGGTCATTGGTCTCTAGAGTCAAGACTCAAAAGTTAAAACTAAAGATGAATAATGGATGATCAAATCAGTCCACTGCAAAATCTGGAACTAGAAAGAAAAGTGGACCAAAAACCTGATCAACCAAAAATACATAAATATTCAAATTTTGAAAAGCAAAAAAACATAAATATTCATGTGCATATATGAATCAAAACCATTATAAACAAATATATGAAATTTTAGGGAAACACAGGGGGCGAGGGAAGATCGGTGTGTATATATATATATATGATTCAAATTCAAATTCAATACGGAAATACATTGATGCATACATCATAGGTGATTCAGTGAAATAGAAAAAATAAAAGATATACATTGAATTAAATTCACCATTCATTATTCTAGAATCTGATTAGTATTAAGAAAATAAGTAGATACTAAAGTCTGAAGACTAGAATAGTAGATTGAAATCACTCAAACTTTAAAAATGTGACAAGTCAAAGACTTGCTTAGGGTCATCGGTCTCTAGAGTCAAGACTCAAATGTTAAAACTAAAGATGAATAATGGATGATCAAATCAGTCCACTGCAAAATCTGGAACTAGAAAGAAAACTGGACCAAAAACCTGATCAACCAAAAAATACATAAATATTCAAATTTTGAAAAACAAAAAAACATAAATATTCATGTGCATATATGAATCAAAACCATTATAAACAAATATGCAAAGTTTCTCATATATATAGCTAGGGTGCATATAACCAAAAATAACACGGAGTGCAATCCATGTTTGAACCAAAAATACATCAACAAAAAGCCTATATGACAGTATGACCTCTATAATCCAAAAAAAATCAAGCTATAACAAATACCTACATCTCATCAAAAATTATTTCGTATATTGGGATTCTCATCATGAATATACCCTTTAAGCATTAAAATAAGATAGAAATAGCTTAACATATCAAGTCAAGATTTTGTTCGAGCGATAGGTACAATTTTGCCAAGGTCATGACAGAGGAGTTCAATAATCAATGCCACCAACATCGAGGTTCATAGAGGGCTTGGTGTTCTTTATTAAATGCTAGCTCCATACCCTCAAGACTTATACATGATAGAGTCTGATAGAGACATTGCAATCTCCCCAATTCCCAAATCCTGAAAATTGTTAAGTCTGCTGGATTTTGAGTGGGACCTAAAATTCTACTTTCTCCATATGAAATCCAATGAGGTTGGAACTACTCTCAAACCGCTCGAGTCAAAATTAATAGTAATTTTAAATTAAAGTAAAATAATGAAAATGAATAAGAATTTAACATTACTACTAATTATGTAGAATTAATAGGGTCCTAGGGTTGAATATTAGGCTTCCCCACTCATAAATTATTGTTTTCAAGCAAAATTCAGGGGGTAATCCGAGCCCTTTTTGAGGGGGATGCCCACAAGCACTCCTTTTGGGGCAATGTGTCCCCCACACTGTGGAATGTCCCCCCACCGCCCCTGCATCTCCACAAGTTTTCCCAAAAGGAGGACATGGTGAGACTTTCCTAGGTGTCCCTCATCTTGGGAGTGTGGGAAACATGGGGAGCATGCTCCCCACCCCATGGGACATGTCCCTGTGGAATACTGGTTAAAAAGGAACTAAGGTTTCTAAATATTAGCTAAATTCTTAGGGAAACAAATTATACTGTATCTTTAGATGATGTAGTAGATCAATAGAACCTTGTGATTTGAAAATATCTTTTCACTGCTACTAATTTGACCATATCAAAGTGTATATCAATTGTGTGTTTTCATGAATTCTACCTGTGATTACTAATATGGGCACTAGTGATGTTTGAAACTGGTACTATGTCCTGAGAATCACTTCTAGAGAGAGCAAAAAAGTGTATATCAATTGTGTTTTCATGAATTCTACCTGTGATTACTAATATGGGCACTAGTGATGTTTGAAACTGGTACTATGTCCTGAGAATCACTTCTAGAGAGAGCAAAAGGCCGTCCTGGATAATTTACTTTCATCCTAACGAGAACATATTTTTATTTATGCCTTTTAAGTTTTGAATGTTAAGTTCCAATACAACATTAGCTATTCAGATTTCTGATACAAGCATCGTAATGTATCATTGAGTGCAATAGCAGCATATTAATGAGAAAAATATTTTTATTTATGCCTTTTCAGTGTATGTTCCAAACAATATTTAACTATTTAGATTTCTAATACAAGCATCATAATGCATTGTTGAGTGCAGTAGCATGCATTGGAAATGCAGAAAAACCTTAAGCTCGGAAAATTTCTCAAGTTTTCCTTAAAATAAATTTTAGATATTATTTATAGTCACAAGTGCCCTGCCTTTGTTAGTGTTTTCTTTATGCTACCGTTGATTCCACAGAAAGGAATAGGAATATGATAGAAACCATCACAAATGCATAGTTGGACTAACCAGTCTTTTTTCCGTATTGCTTCCAAGTAAGCACCAGAACAATTTTCATGTTCATGTTTAAATTTGGATTTCTTTCATTCTGATTCGTTTTGGCAATTTCTAGCTTTGTGGAGCTCGAGGTGGTGGAAATGCGGCTGCTCAGGGATTATTTTGGCAGGCCAAAAAGGGACTCTCATTCTTATTGGTTTTTGAGTCAGAAAGAGAACGAAATGCTGCAATCATGCTTGCAAGAAGATTTGCTTTTGACTGCAATGTAATGTTCTTCATCATAAAGTGTTATTATATGAAACAATTAAGTATAAGAAATAAATAGAAGTTTTATATCTAGCTACAGTGAATGATGTGGCACATTTATTAATATTTCTTTCTTTATTTCTAACATTGTAATTGTGATCTCAGATTATGCTTGCAGGCCCTGATGACAGAGCTCCATTGGGAACATAACAAATGCTCCCCACAAAGTTCAATCTCTGCATGGTGTTTACCATTCATTATTGATGGCGTGACCTCTCTTTCTGAGAAAAATGGTGCCATGGAAACCAATGTCAATGCTCAGTTTGCATCTCTCGATATGTTTGGTAGATGGCCTGTGTGTATTATTATTTCTGCCTTTGTCTTCCGAGGTGGATGATTTTACCTAAGATTTTGTGTAATCCAGAAATCTGTTTTCATATTTTTTTAAACTGGAACACATCAATAGTAATTCTTTTTAGTCTGTTATTGGAATAGTGAGTCATTTATATTGTTTTCCTACAGATTCCTTGTTTTCTATGTACTGCAAGATGGAGCTTTAGTAAAAGCTTTTATGTTGCAGGGATTTTCCAGTGCTTGTAAAGAATGCTGTCTAATCAAGTGTCTCTTTGTAAAGCATGCTGTCATATTACATAATCAAGTGTCTATTTGTTGTTTGCATATACAAAGTCAATTATCAGAGAGTGATTTGGGTACTAATGTTTCCTATGTACAAGATACCTGAATAATGCAAGTTGACGGAATACAAGCAGGTAGAGCTATCCTCTATATATTTGTAATATGCCAAAAATCTGAATAGAATAGAATGCAAGTATATAGTAGGTGAAATAATATCGCCATAGATTGGCTTTCTTGTAGTTGTTTCTCTGTAGTAATGTTAGTGATGGCCAATTGTTCCATTGATCCTAGACATAATAAAACCTGTTAGATCTTTTATATATATATTTGTTATATGCCAAAAAATTGAATAGAATAGAATGCAAGTATATAGTAGGTGAAATAATATTGCCATAAATTGGTTTTCTTATCGTTGTTTTTCTGCATTTGTGTTAATGATAGTGAATTGTTCCATTGATCCTAGTGTATAAGACTAAATGCAATTTCCATTTGTCTTTATTTCCCTTGTTTATTGTCAATCAGAGTCTTGAATTTGCCAAACAGAGAAAAGGTTGCTTCCTTTGGAAGTTACGAGGATTTACTATTTTCTGCAACAGCAGACATCCCACACTTTCTTATCAAGTCCTAAAATGGCTGCTCCTGCCTAAAAGGTATGTGAAGTCAAATATCACATAAACTGAAATAGGTAGGTAACCTCTGCACGAATGTGAAGTTTTTCTGAAAGGTAGTTGGATGTCAATAATGTCATGAATCGCTATATATTGTGGAACAAGGAACTAATTTGTTTTGTCAGGAGACAACATTTCTTGGAATGAGTTAGAGGTAGCTTGTAATGATATATTCTGTTATTTATATCCGTCAGGATTTCGGATTTGCGACTACAGTGGCACGTAATTTATATTCTGAGTGGGAAAGATTGAAGGAAATGCTCCCGTGAGCCAATCCGTTCAGTCGTCTATGAAGAGATGTAGGCTTTTAAGGGAATTTCATTAATGTATTGGCTCATAAAATAGTGGTTTTATCACTGATTAAAGAGAAAGGATGGGAACACTAAGTAGAAGTTATTTCTGTAGGGTTCGAGGGGACATCCTTTGCTGTAGGATGTTATATTGGTGAATAAGATGATGACGACGACTGTTAAACGTACACTGAGACCAACAGTCGGCTAACAGATGAAATTAACGAAGTTCATCTGGAAAATGACACAAAGTGAATATCCAAAATTTATATGATAATTGAAAAATATTCATATATATTAGAATATTATATCTATGAATATATGAAAAATGATGATTTACAGTGTATTTATAGCATTGATAAGTCAGAATGATTGATAAGTCATGTTCACTTTATTTACTATTAATATTATTCTTAATTATTATTATTTTATTAACTTTTATTTAATATATCATATTTATTATATTATCCGTCCTTTCAAGATATTCTATCTTCAAAGCATTTTCTGGAAAAGTTTTATATTTGGTTTGTTTATTCTTGAGGTTGTGATGATTAATGATATGAGATATAAAATGTTGAGTAGAATTGTTTTATTGCGAAGGGCTCAAACCACCCTACTTCATTTTTCTGCTGAATTGTATGGTGATAGCTTTTGTAATCTGGGTCATGATAAAATTCCATACTTCTCTTCAATATGATTGATTTTTCACTTGAATTTTCATATTGATTTTTCCTTTGGTTAATTTGTTAAATAATACAATGATTATTATAATTAGGATGATGAGAAGGTATCCTTGTTTCCCTTGTTTTGTTTATGAAACCTGTCTTTCTATACGTTGGTTAAATTTTTTGGATAAGATTTCAATTTAAACATTTATTTATTTTTTATGTCAATTGGTTTTGCATTGGTTATTTTCTCCAATGGGCTTTTACATCTGATGATTTCTATGTTTCAATGAGGTTGGTCGTTGTTTATCATTTCTTGTTGGTAATTTGCTCTAATATTTTTGTTCTCAATTTTTATCTTTTTAATCTGTTCAATCAAGTTTTGGTTATGATTATTAAGATGAGAAATTTCATCATTTTTATGAATGACAACCTTGTCGAATTTTTTTTACATTTTTTACATTGACGAGAAATTTCATCATTTTTATGAAAACATTGTCAAATTCTTTTTACATTTTTTTTTAATCGAACGTAAAAGATTATCCTTGAAATATCTTTGAAGTCTTTTGATAAGCATGACTTCGTTGTAATGTTACATATCTTGTAATGTTCCGCTATTCTTCTTAGAGGAATTCCAAAAAAATTGTTCTCGATGAAGTATCCAATATTGAACTATGTCAATATTTTTTTAATACATAGTTCTAAAATTGAATTTAGATATAAATTTATAATCATTAAATATTAATGTTAAGTCCTTAATTTTTATATTGCTTCTTGTTAAAAGCGCTTTGTGTTTTTTTATTATATTTTCTTCCAGAATTGGTTGGTGATATCAACATTGGTTGTTTTGGGCAATATAACAATGTTAATATTTTTTTACCTTAAATATCTAATGATATCAAACAAGGATTAAAGGTCTTATTTTATTATTTTTATTAAAATCTATTTTAAATAATTTTATAATGTGAGTTTCCGTAATTTAGAAATTTTAACTATTCTTTTAATAATTTCTCATTATGCCTCTTTTCGGTGTTGAATTGATTTTATATATTTAATTAATGTAATTTGATTAAAGGAATATTCATGAATGTTCATGGTGAATGAATGAGTGATTCCTAATATTTGACATTTGATAATATCTTTCTTTATTTAATGTGTATTTTTGGAACATTATGACAACCTAATATATGGATTGAATGCTCTTGAAAAATGTTATAATATTGATGGTGGCGATCAGTCCTTTACAAATTTAATGGAATTATAGTAATGCCATCCAACTTGATATGATTGCATGATGTTCAACTTCAACAAAAATCCCTTATTATTTTGAGCGATGGATTGAATGCTCTTCAAAAGTGTTATAATATTGATGGTGGCGATCAGTCCTTTCCAAATTTAATGGAACTATAGTAATGCCATCCAACTTGATATGATTGCATGATGCTCAACCTCAACAAAAATCCCTTAGTATTTTGAGCGATGGTTGAATTTTGAGTATATATTTTTTCAATGTAGTTAATCTAATGATGATAGAGCTTGAATTGTCACAACTTCTCTATTTCTTGATTATTGCTTGTGACCCATGTTTTGGCAGATTGTTGTATAGGTATCATTGAAAGTAATTGTAGATACATTGATCACATGGTTTAGAAATCAAGATAAAACCTCCTCCATTTCACCTTCTTCCCTATTGATTCTTCGGTTACAATATGATATGTGGATTGTCATGGTTGTTTTGGCCATTGCTATAGCTGATATTTCTTGATGTTGATGATCGACTTTCCACATACTTGTATAGTATATTCAAATAAATTGTGCCTTATACTGCAATTTTTTTGTGACATAACGATGTTGTAATATTCCCCAAGATTACCTTATTGCTTTTGATTCTTCTAGCTAATAGTAGAATGTCCATTTTGAGAAAATATCTAATATGTTCTTCAAACTTGTAATGGATTTTATTTTATTTTATTTGGGGAATTTTTGAGTTGTAAATGGTCAATAATTTTTAAATCAACACACACACACACACATATATTAAATGAGATGAAAAAATTTCATTTGCTAAAAATTTGGTTTATAAGTTAAATATTCAAAATAAATAAGATAACAAATTTAAATATTATAGTGAATATGAAAGTATAAGAGACGATGATTCATAATGCCGTGTGACTGTCTACTTATAACATTGATTGGCCAGAATAGTTGATAGGTCATGTATATTGTTAAGATGTGTCACTTTGTTTATTATTATTATTATTATTATTATTATTATTATTATTTGTTGATGTTTATTTATATATCATGTTTATTATATTCAACCTTTAAAATAGGTAATGAATTACTAAATTATTCCTAAGCAAAACATCAATAAATCAATGTAGTTTTGATGAGTCAAAAGGCTATGAAGGTTAGTGTTATGACAAATGTTTTGAAATAAAGATCTAATGTGGGCGTATGAGTGATCCAGGAGGATCTTCGAAAAACCTAAATTCAATGCTTCAAAAATTTGATGGAAGTATCGCCATGTTGAAGAACTTGACGAGATGAATTCAAAGCAATTTCAATCACGTAAATCCGACTCTATATGTGAAAGTTATCATAGTTTGAAGTTTTGCAACAACAGAGAAAAAGTCAAAGTCAAAATCAAGTCAATGTTGGCATGGCAACATGACATGTGGCAGGTGACGTCGCAGCGTATTAGAATCACACAAGGACAATTTGACCATTGATTGATGATAAGGTGTTGACTAGGTAGGATGATTGGGTGTGGCAAGTGGTGTAATGTGGCTAAATAGGTCTTGCCACATGGCCTAATGAAATGGTGCCACGTGGCACCCCCATAGTGGAAAAAAAGCCTATGGTTGGCTTAATCGAATTTCAACAGGTGGAGCTAAGTGGATTTCAACACAACACTTGGCATTAACAATTCATACAACCAATTGTTGGGCCACAACTTATGGTTGTGTAAAGTGACGGAAATATATGGTTTTAAATTGTTTTAATTGTTCTAGTGGAAAAATGGGTTGGAGGAGCTCGCTGAATCGGGTGCCTCCGCCAAACTTAGCCAATGATAACAAGTTGACACCAAATTTAGAAAATGACTAAAATCGTCTGCCAAAACATAACATACGTGTGCCATATGCATTGAATCGTTGGATGATATATCTTATGGATTAAATGGTGTTTGTTATATAATTAAAGACCATATATTTTGTTGTTGAAATATGATTGGTCCATTTTCGATGAATGCATGTTGGCAGAGGGCATGCTATGTGCTTAATTCAAAACATTATTAATGCTGCCAAGTCAATGGTATAACAACATGCCATATATATGTATATGGTTTCTAGAAAATCACACATAAAACGAATATGCCTGCCACCATGTTAACGGTTTTTGTAGTGTTGGGGTTTTAATACATATGTTATTTATGTATTATGGGATAAGGCCATCATATATAGTATGGTTCATTGCATTTTAATTGTGTGTGCTGAATTATGGTTCAGCAACATGCCATATATAATATATGGTTGTAACAAAAACATTAATACACACTATTCTTGTCATATGCCAACATTTCATATGCATAAAGATTTTCCAATGAGCAATAGGTCTCTTTGGAGAGAGCTTTGGGTTTCCAAGTTTATGGTGTCGAAACTCTTTTGAGTTGAGTTGAAAGCTACAATTAGTTTGGTAGACAAAGTGTTTTTGAGAGTATGTTTTTGTAGCAACCAAATGAGGTTTTTGGTGGCAATTGGAGGCCACTTCCTAGTAGTAGTAACTCATTTTGTAGTAGGATTTGATAGGCATTTTGATGATGTAATAAAGCATTTGAGGCTTAACATCATATTGTGCTTATTTTCTTTTGTCTCGATCTTTACATTTCGTTTTTAGATTGCATGTTCGTTTAAAGTATTTCATGTTTGAATTAAGTTAATTGCTAGTTTAAGTTCTATCCTTCATGCTTGAACATTTTTACAAGCCAAGTCACTTTAAAGATCCTAGATTAAGTTTAGATAAAGTGGTAACAAAGCAAGTTTGATGGTGGCTTGTGAGTGTGCATGATAACGGGGAGCAAATTGAAGCAAGGTGAAGGAACACTTATTTAAGGTAATCCAAAAGTTGGATCAAGAAGCTTCATTCGAAGAAGAGAAATGTTGTCACACAAGAGAGAAGATAATCCTTTTGGATCCGAGAAAGAGTTTCATGAAGATTTCATGGAAATGAAGGCCATGGTTGACAAAATGTATTAGCAATGGAAAATGTTTCGAAAAGGAAGTTCATTGAAGAAAGTTGAAGATAAAGACTCGAAAATGGCTCTTAATTCTTCTTACTCTCCTCTTTCTCTTAGTGGTTTTGAGAAACAATCTCAAAGTGTTAGATTGAGATTGTTAATCAAGATGGGCTATGAGGGAAAGGGCCTTGGAATTCGTGGCCAAGGTATAATTAAACCCTTCAAAATGGAAGCAAGACTTCACTATAGAGGATTGGGGTATGGTGAAGGGGAATGCTCCCGGGTAGTGGAAGTAAGGAATTTTCGAAATGAGAAACCTTTACAAGAACGACTTGTGAGAAGTGAATGCATATCACTTTCGGGCAATGGTAAAGCATGCGAAATGTCCAAGAGAGGAATGAAAACATATTCTCCTCGACATGCGCACGCAAAAAACAACCATCAAAGGCACAATAATGCTATTTATTCCAAAGATAATTTTGATTATAGGAATATTAGCAATGTAAATTTGTGGTATAAGAAACCATGCACATTTTATGGGTTGAATAAACATAGTGTTGCCAAGTCTTGGAAAAGGATGGCTTTGTACAGGAAAGTTATGTTGACCAAGAAGGGGACACGACATCAAGACCCATCTCCACATCAGAAGAAAGAGAAGGGTAAGAACAACTGGATGTTGAAAATCCTTTACACTTATTGCAACGAAGGTGGGCATTAGGCAACTAAATGTTGGAAGCTCCATCTGGAGTTGCGTTAGAAGAATGGCAAGAAGCGTTCGAAGAATGACAAGAAGATTGAAGTTGATTTCTCATTGGTGAAAACAAGATAGTTCAAGAGGCTCATGTATGCGGCCAAAACCTCTTCGCTTATGTCTGCAAAGGTGGAAAAAGGAGGTGATTTGAAGCATGTAAATGAAGTAGTTACATGTATGTGTAATTATCATGTGTTTTAGGAATTATGGGAATTTGCCATGGGAACCTGTCAAAAGGATCAAACATGTCAGTTCATTGTAATTAGCTTCTTTGTATTTGTTAATGTTGCTAATATTTTGTTCATGCACAATGATTGTAGTAACACATGGATAAGGATGTGGCAAAGTGTAGATGGCGAACAATGTGGTTTCAATTGTCATAATTATTGTATAACTTTTGGTGATAAGAAAAGTACATAGATTAGAATGGACAGACAATGGACAAGTGGGGAGGAAGATTTTTCACTTAGTATATGAATAAGAACATCTTAGAGGTCCAAAATCCTCTTAGTGGGGAGGATTGATTTGGGAGGATCCTAAAAAGGCTTGAAATTTTGTCTCCAAAATTTGATGGAAATAACGCCATGTCGAAGAGCTTGACAAGGTGATTTGAATGTAATTTCAATCACATCAATCTAACTCATGTGAAAGTTATTACAGTTAGAATTTTTGTGACAACAGGCAAACAATCAAATTCAAAGTCAAGTCAACGCTGGTGTGGTAGGTGTCATGGAAGCATATTGGAATGACACATTGACAAGATGACTGGACAATTTGACCACTGGTTGTTGATTAGGTATTGAATAGGCAATATGATTGGGAGTGACAAGTGGTGTAATGTGGCCATAGGTCCCACCTCATAGCCCAATGAAATGGCGCCACATGGCACCCCCATAGTGGCCAAAAAGACCTATGATTGGCCTAATCGAATTTCAAGAGGTGGAGCTAAGCTGATTTGAACACGAGGCCTGAGATTAACAACTCATACTCCTAACCATTGGGCCACACCTTATGGTTGTGCAAAGTGATAGAAATATATGGTTTTAAATTGTTTTAACTATTGTGGCGGAGAAAAGGGTTGGAGGAGCCTGCTAAATTAGGTGCCTCTGCCAGACTTAGCCACCGATAACAAGTCGACGCCAAATTTAGAAAATGACTAAAATCGTTCGCCAAAACATAACGCACATGTGCCATATGTATCAAATTGTTGGATGGTATATCAAAATGGTGTTTTTAATATAGTGAAAAACCATATATTTTGTTGTTGAAATATGATTGGTCCATTTTCAATGAATGCACATGGGCTGAGGTTATGTTATGTGCTTAATTTAGAATATGGTTAATGTTGCCAAGTCAATGGTATAACAACATGCCATATATATGTATATGGTTTCTAACAAATCACACAAAACGAATGTGCTTGCCACCACATCAAAGGGTTATTGTAGCGCCAGGATTTTAATACATGTTATTTATGTATTTTGGGATAAGGCTATCATACATAATATGGTTCATTGCATTTGAATTGGGCACGCTAAATTATGGTTCAACAACATACCATATATAATATATGGTTGTAAGAAAAACATTAATATACAATTCTTGTCATATGCCAACACTATATAAGCATAAAGATTTGCCATTGAGAAACAAGTCACTTTAGAGAGAGCTTTGGGTTATAAAGTTTATGGTGTCGAAACTCTTTTGGGTTGAGTTCAGGCCTGTGATTATTTTTGTAGACAAAGTGTTTTTGAGAGCTTGTTTTTGTAGCAACCAAAGGAGGCTTTTGGTGGCAATTGGAGGCCACTTCTTGGTAGAAGTAGCTCGTTTTGTAGCAAGATTTGAGAGGCATTTTGGGGATGTAATAAAACCTTTGAGGCTTAACATCATATTCTCGTTATTTTCATTTGTTCCGATCTTTTACATTTCGATTTAGATTGCAATTTCATTTAAAGTATTTCATGGTGGATTTAAGTTAATTGTTGGTTTAAGTTTTTATCATTCATGCTTGAACATTTTTACAAGCCAAGTTACTTTGAGGATCCCAAATTTAAGTTCAAATCAATGAGAGTGTTTCTAGAGAATGCTTTCATCTTCAACCCTTTTAGTGTTGCAAAGATGACAAATTCTTCCAACCTATGACATTTAAGAAATTTTTGAATGCCTTGTTTCATCTTTGAGTTTATGAAAGTTTGTTCTTATTTTAGCAATTCCTATTTTCCCCTTTACCGTAGTTAAAACAAAGGAATAATAAAAATATTCTAGATTAGGGTTGCTCACTTGTAATATCTTAATTTCTTTTATTCTTCAAATTTTTTATTGCATCACATTTCTTCTAAAATTTAGATGAATAATAGTAAATATTATCATTATTATTCCTAGTGACCTTGTCTTAAAGACCCAGTGATTTATCCAAACTTGAATATACTTATGTTGTTAAAATTGGCAACGAGGGCCAAACTTCATGTGGGTCATCTTATTCATGGCTGATAATATTTTCATTAGATTCCTCTCGTTGAGAGGTGTAGGATTGATATAAATATCATCCGATTCCGATAAGTATTCATGGAGATATGAATTTATTTTGATTATGGAATTATTATCAAGCCGACCTACAACTCATGTAGGATTAGAAGCCCGACAGTCACATATATTCAAACACCAATGTTGTGTATAAATATAGGAGGACTTTTCCTCATTTGGACTCACTCATCTCATCACATCTCTCTCTCTACTGCACAGAAAAGGGTTTCTCCCTCACACGTGAAGCCAGAAGCTGCTAAAACTGAAGCTGCAACTGCAGAAGTAAAGTTTGACCTGTGTGGGCTAGAAGATCTCCTCATTTGAACTGCGTTGTAGGTTCATTTGAACCTCCTTTGAAAGCCACAACTTTTGGTGGTGGAATCAAGTCAATCCGACAGACGGTTTGCAAGATATCGACTGCCCTAGTTTGAAGGACGCTGCTGAAATTGAAGTTGCAACTACAAAAGTGAAGTTTGACCTGCGTGGACTAGAAGATCTCCTCATCTGAACTGCGTTGTAGGTTCATCTGAATCTCTTCTGAAAGCCGCAACTTTTGGTGGTGGAATCAAGTCGATTCGACGGTCGGTTTGTGAGATATCGTCTGCCCGAGTTTGATGATGAAGCTGCTAATGCTGATGTTGCTGATCTAGGGTTTGCTACTGCTGATATAAATCAGATTTATTGTACTATTTCTCTCTGCTAAATTATTGAAGATAAAAGAAGATTTGACCAAAGGGTTTCCCCACACATTGTGGGGTTTGTCCTTGGCTAGCCGCCACATCTTGTGTCTCTTGTCTTGGCTTGTTTTCTGTTGATCATTTAATGTTCTATCTACACTTTACTTTATGTACATGTGATTGCTAATGTGTGGAATATAATAAGAAAAAGACGTAAACTGTTATAAGCATAGAACATACCATAACTTAACATGGGATCAGAGCTGAGGTGAAGACAAAGCCTGAGCAAGAGCAAGAGCAATCACCGAAGAGAAGATTGGCAAGGCTATCGTAAAAGAACGATGGGGTCCTCAACACTCTTTCCTTCCGAAGACAAGCTCTGTAGGAAAGTTGACTATCAGGGATGGAAGATTTCTATCAATCTAACCCTTGAGGATCAAGGAGTGTTGGATCATGTGAGAGGAAATATTATTGAGCCTCCATCAAATGCACCTCCTACTGCCAGGAACAAATGGAAGAATGGAGAAGTTAAAGCGAAGAAGATCATCCCGGACTCTATCGACAAGCACTTGGTGGCCTACATCTCCAACCTGAACACCTCCAAGGAAATCTATGACAGACTGGTGAGTTTATTTAAAGTTAATGATGCAAATCAAGTTTTTTTTCTTAGAAATAAAATGAGGGAAATCAAGAAGGGTAAAGATGAGAGTATGCAAGCACACTTCTTAAGAATTACCGAGATCAAGAACGATCTCCTATCTATTGGGGAGACTATTACTGATAGAGAAATGACACTCACAACTCTTGGAGGATTACCATTTGAATGGTACGTGTTCAAGACTACTCTTCTGAACAATCCTATAATTCCTGCTTTCAAGGAATTAATGGCTAGATGCATTCAAGAAGAGACAAGGGTAGAAGAGCAAGAAATTCCCATGCCTAAAGGTCCTCCTGCTGCCTTTTCTTCCCATGCTAAGAAAAGAAATAATTCCGGGACTAAATCAAAAGGAAAGATTGGACCTAAGGGTGGAAGAAAAGGATGATGTTACATCTGTGATAAAGCAGGTCACTATGCAAGGGAGTGCCCTGATAGAAAGGGCTCACACCGGGACGATGATCGAAATCCCTCTAATGACAATCAAAGCATTGACAAATTCAATAGCAAAGGTAAGAGGAGAGTTGGGAATCAAGGAAGAGGATAAGCATTCAAGAAGGCTAGAAATTCCAGGATCTATTAAATGCACCTAACCTCCGAAAGAACCTGTTGTCCATCTCGACAATGGAAGACAAAGGCTACAAGGTAACCTTCATTGATGGCAAGGTACGTGTATGGAAAAATAATGTTAAATATGCCTTTACTCTTGAGTTTCATGTTGATTCATTATATTAGGTCGATGAAAGTCAGGTAGGTGTCATGTCTTATGACACATCTCTTCAGTCCGAACTTTAGCATTGGAGGTTTGGCCACCTTCATTACAAAGATCTACCCGATGTAAGACATATGGTAACAAGGATGCCCGAATTCCGAGTAGAAAAAGAAGGTGTATGTTCGGGATGTGCCGAAGGAAAGCTCAAAAGGGGACCATTCCCCTCAAGCCTGAGCAAGACCTCTGATATATTATAGTTGGTTCACTCAGGCATACCCGAGGTTGGTATTAAGAGGGAGACTACTACACCACATACTCTAGAGTAGAATGGTGTGGCACCGTACAAATATGGAAGCTGTCTCTATGGGTAGATGATGTAACAATGCCTGATGTGGAAGAACACATGGATCCTATTTATCCACCTGAGCTTTTCATGGCTTAAGGGGATACTTGATGATGTTGAAGGACATGCTGCACCCTAAGGATCCTTACGTGAAAGTAAGAAACCTAACAAGTATCAAGGATACCTAACCATCATGAGCACGATCATACAAAATGAGCCTTCATCATTCTCAAATGTCGTCAAGCATCAAGTATAGAAGGATGCTATGACCAAAGAATATGAGTCTATTATGGAGAATGATGCCTGGGAAGTAGTTCCGAGACCTTGGACAAAACAATTGTTACTTCAAAATGGCTTTACAAGATAAAGCATGCAACAAATGGAAGTATGGAAGTATGGAATAGTAAAAGGCTCGTTTTGTTGCGCGTGGTTTCTCCTAGAAGGAAGGTGTAGACTATGATGTGATATTTGCACCTGTTGCTAGATATACAACCATCCACTTGATCATAGCCCTTGTGGCTTCACAAGGATGAAACCTACATCAGATGGATGTTAAGATCACATTCTTGCATGGTTTGATCAAAGAAGAGGTCTATGTGGAGCAACCCGAAGCATTTGAGATTTATAATTGAAAATTTCATGTATGCAGGTTGAAGAAGGCTCTCTATGGGCTGAAGCAAGCACCTTGAACATGGTATGAGAGGATCGAAAGCTACTTGATGAAGCTGGGATTCACTAGGAGTGAAGCCGATGCTAACCTTTACTTTAAGGTTGCATATGATAAACCTCTCATACTGGTGTTGTATGTGGGTGATCTCTTTCTAATAGGTGCAAACCCTCTCATTCTCAAATGTAAGAGGGAGTTGGCTTCTGAATTTGAAATGAAGGACCTAGGACAGATGCACTATTTTCGAGGACTTGAAGTGTGGCAGAAGCCAGGGGAAACTTTCCTATCTCAAGGAAAATATGTGGTGAAGATATTGGAAAGATTCGATATGGTGGATTGCAAGCCTGTAACTACCTCGGTGAAGCTTGACTTCAAGAAGTTAAGCGGTAATGTTGTTGGACCTGCTTTACAAAATGCTATCGAGTATCGATAACTCGTCGGAGCATTAATGTTCTTAGTGAACTCTCATCCAAATATATGCTGCGCAGTCAACACATTGAGTCAACATATGGTTGAAGCCCACAAGATACATTGGATTGGTGCCAAGAATCTATTGAGATATCTTCGTGGCACTATCACTTATGGGTTAAGATACTTGTTGGAGATGTGAGACTATTTGGATACACAGATGCTAATTGGGCAGGCAATGTGAAGGAACGTAAGAGCATTTCCGGGTGTTGTTTCTCCTTGGGATCTGCTTCGTATCCTGGATGAGCAGGAAGCAGAAGTCGGTGGCCTTGAGCACCACCGAAGCAGAGTATATTACTGCCAGCATGGCCTCCTGTGAGGCAGTTTGGTTGTGAAATCTGTTCAGTGAGTTGTTTGGATTTACATTGGATACCATTGTGATTCTCTATAACAACCAGAGGTGGGATTCGATTCTTGAGGAATCCCATATTTGTCGATTTCTCCCACAGATAGACATCATTTGGGATATGGTAAGTTGATGAGCAGGGAGGTTCCATCGCATTAAGATGATGTACGAGTCGATACACCTTATCAAAGCCCCGAGGAAAGATCTAATCTGTGATTTTCCCAAACGACTTGGAGTCGTCAAGAAACCCTTGTACAAGGGTCCTGCATGTTACATACATTGAGCTATGGGAGCTCTGAGGGCTTGCGGTTCTTACTAGAGCAACACATGACCACATGGTGACTCACCCTACCCTGGTGGTGCGCACTGGTACAAGATGATTCACTCTCTTATGGGACAAGATGATTCTCTCTCTTGTGGAATAGGATGATTCACTCTCTTCTGTAGCAGGATGATTAGTTCTCCTGTGAGGCCTGAATTGATGTGTTCTCCATGGTGATTGTAGCAGGATTGATGTGTTCTCTTGTTAGTCCTGGATTGATGTGTTCTCCATGGTGACTGTAGCAGGATGATTAGTTCTCTTGTGAGGCCTGGATTGATGTGTTCTCCATGGCGATTGTAGCAGGATTGATGTGTTCTCCTATGAGGACAGAATTTATTAGTTCTCCTGTCGAGGCATCCTACCCATGCAGTCTGGGACTCATCGGAAGTACCTCTCACATGATCAATGAGCAGGGAAATGAAGTTAGGGACCATAGTAGTACCGATGGATGCATTGTTGTATCTACCGTACTCCCTATGCTAGGATGACCTCCATTGATCTGGGACCAGCGGTAGGAGTTGTACCATACTATGACACTGACTTTAGGTCGGTTGAGACTGGTCTAGGACCAATGGTACATACTCTGAGACTAACTTCGTGTCAGTGCAGTACTGGTCTGGGACCAGTGAGAGTGGTACACACTATGACCCTGACTTCGGGTCGGTTGAGACTGGTTTGGGACCAGTGGTACACTCTCTGAGACTGCGATACTGGTCTGGGACCAGTGGTAGGAGTGGTACTTACTATGAAGTTGACTTCAGGTCGGTTGACACTGGTCTGGGACTAGTGGTAGGCACTCTGAGACTGACTTTGAGTCAGTGGAGTTGTACTCACTATGATGCTGACTTCGGGTTGGTTGAGACTGGTCTGGGACCAGTGGTACATACTCTGAGACTGACTTTGAGTCAATATGATACATCCTCGATAATTTCTTCTTCTTCATAATTCAGACAAAACCAGAGCAGAACAGAACAAACTAGAGCAACGAATAATAGAGCAGAGTCATATAGATCAGTATAGGGCAGAACAAGACAAAGCAGAACATGCAGAATAGAGCAGAGCAGGGCAAGGGCCAGTCTGTATAAGGAAGTGCATTTGATGGATGAATAGTAGCGACTGACAGACAAATTGTAGATGAAGTTCTCCCTAGTTGAGAGGGAGTGTTAAAATTGGCAACTAGGGCCAAAATTCATGCGGGTCATCTTATTCATGGCTGATAATGATTTTATTAGATTCCTCTCATCGAGAGGTGTAGGATTGATATAAAGATCATCCGATTCTGATAAGTATTCATGGAGATATGAATTTATTTTGATTATGGAATTATTATCAAGCCGACCTACAACTCTTGTAGGCTTAGAAGCCGAACAGTCACATCTATTCAAACACCAACATTGTGTATAAATATAGGACTTTTCCTCATTTGGACTCACTCATCTCATCACATCTCTCTCTCTACTGCGCAGAAAAGAGCCTCTTCTCTACTGCGGAGAAAAGGGTCTCTCCCTCACACATGTGAAGCTGGAAGATGCTGAAATTGAAGCTGAAACTGTAGAAGTAAAGTTTGACCTGCATGGACTAGAAGATCTCCTCATTTGAACTGTGTTGTAGGTTCATCTGAACCTCCTTTGAAAGCCACAACTTTTGGTGGTGGAATCAAGTGAATCCGACGGACAGTTTGCAAGATATCGACTACCCTAGTTTGAAGGAAGCTGTTGAAACTGAAGCTGCAACTGCAGAAGTGAAGTTTGATCTACGTGGACTAGAATATCTCCTTGTCTGAACTACATTGTAGGTTCATCTGAACCTCCTCTGAAAGCCGCAACTTTTGGTGGTGGAATCAAGCCGATCCGATGGTCGATTTGTGAGATATCTTCTGCCCTAGTTTGATGATAAAGCTGCTAATGATGATGCTGTTGATCTAGGGTTTGCTACTGCTGATATAAATAAGATTTATTATACTATTTCTCTCTGCTGAATTATTGAAGATAAAGAAGATTTGATCAAAGGGTTTCCCCACACATTGTGGGGTTTGTCCCTGGCTAGCCGCCACATCTTGTGTCTCTTGTCTTGGTTTGTTTTCTGTCGATCATTTAATGTTCTATCTGCACTTTACTTTATGTACATGTGATTGCTAATCTGTGGAATATAATAAGAAAAAGAAGTAAACTGTTATAAGCATAGAACATACCATAACTTTACATATGTCCATCTTACTTGGATTGTAGGTGGTTTTAATTGGAATTTGAAACAATATAAGAGAGCCTCTTGTTTCCCATGTTTTATCGTATTTTTGTATATTAAGAACTCAATCAGCCATGTTTTTAGTGGGGGAAAGAATTTCTTATATGAAGTGTATGGGATAAGGTGTATTGTCTATAACTCTAAGATTATGAGTGATAATTTGTTTTTGGATTTGCTCTATATTTCTTCACAATTCTCTACATATGTTGTAGCCCCAAACTCCAAAATCAAATAATATAAGATGAGTGGCAAAAGTGTCAAAGAGGAATTTGTTTCTTATACTTAGTCAAAGGTCTATTGATTTACAATTGTTTTCAAGTTCATAATAAATTTTCCTCCTATTCATAATTTTTTTGATGTTATATTTTTAATTGAATTTTTTATGTAGATTGATTCTAAGATATTTGTATGAATTCACTTCCACCAAGTTGTTATCGTCATAGATGAAATTAGCATAAGAGTTTATTTTATTTTATTTTATTTTATGATCATAACTTTTGTTTTTAGTGTTAGTAATCATACCCACACTAGAGTTTGAGAATCTTTAGTTGCTTCTTGAGATCAATGTGACTTCTTGCCATAAGAATAATTTTTTTTAGCATAGAGAAGGATTATTATTCCAGCTAGAGATTTGCTGACATATCTTGCTTCTTCAGAGCAACCCTTTAACTTGTCAATGTAAATGCCCACAAGAGAAAGGGGAAGGTGATGCTTAAATCCTATATTACAATTAATTTATTTTTATCATCCCTAAGTAGTCTTAAACTTGGCTATAATGTTTTCATACAACTTTATTGTAGCAACTCTCGACTTGAAAGAAATGTTTATCTCTTCTAATGTATTACAAAGGGTAGTTTTGGGCACTGTGTTAAATGATTTTTTAATTTCAACAAAGTAAAATGAGTTTGGATTTATTATTTTGATAATCCTCCACAATGATTCTAAGCTAACAAGGTGTTTCATAGTTGAACGATAACTCATAAATTTGGTTTGGCCATTAGCTATTTTTTCGTGGCCTTCTATGCATATATTGATACTATTTTCTAGCATAATTGCATTATAACACAACAACATATTTGTAGAGAATAATAATTGCCACAATGAATGAATATTTCTACTATTACATTTGTGATAACTCAAGGAACACAAACCAATACACAATACCATTGAAGTTAATAATCCCTTATTATGTTATTGTATTGCACCATAACTTTGTTATGGTAGTTCAATGACTTAATATCTAATTCTACACATGAATGTTGAGATGGTCACATACATTTTAACCAATAAAAATAATATGTAGTAACTTAATGCTATGTAAATTAAAACACATTTGATGTCTTAGTAGTTTTCTCTAACAACCCTTGTCAAGTCACAATTCCAATTGCTCCCAACCATTTAATTTAAAGACTAATCTTGAAGAAAAGTTGGTCTTTCTTAATACAAGGACTTGAAATTTCATAGCTTCATCTCCCTCTTAGATGATAGTTGTTAATGTAAACCCTAACTCCTAATTTGATAGAGTTCCTTCTCCTATGCCTTCACTTTTCAATAAGGACAACGCGACATGGAGTTTTATAAGTTTACAAGTATACATCTATTAACACATTTCTTGAACTCTAATGGAATTTCTATTTTTGGTTTGACTCTTGTTGTGAACATTATGGATTGATCAAATCCAACCCTTTCAATAGCTCATTAGAACTAAGGATGGTTCTTGCTAACTTTCTAGCATGATATGTCCTTGCTTTTCTATTCCTTAAAAAATGTTTCTTATATTATTTTCGCAAACAAATAAGCATGTCATGATTCAATGCAATTACGAGTAGACCATAGGAATGCTATAGAAAACCATGTCTATAATATCTATAGGTTGGCATGTGATCTCCAACCTCGTCATGAAGGGACTCAACATTACAACAAAATTCCTCAAGGTTAAATCTTAGGGTTAGAGAAGGAATTTTCTTAAAACTCTACACAACTCCTAGAACAAGGGGGTGAAGAACCTTATTTCAAATATTTTTACAAAGAAGTTTCCACAAAAGGAAATTGCAAATAAACTAAATTCCAAATCAATTTTTAGCTTTCCTTAGCCATTCAACTTTGTTCCTTAGGAGAAGCCCCTTTTGTAGAGTGGAACTACAAAAATGGAAATGAAATTTATCTTGAATCCATTCACAACATGCTAGAAATTTGACATTTTTAAAACACAGATAGAAATATCTTATCCTTACAACACAATGCACATGATGGAATGATAGTGCCAATTTTGTTCAACTTAATATTTGTAGTCATTCCTTGATGAAGCAATGACCATCCAAAAGCTTTGTTTTTATATGAGGCATGAGCCTTCCAAATGACTTGACACCTTAGCAAGTGCTTTGTTGGATCTCCAAGCTCCCATATTTTACGAAAGGAATGTCGGACCAACTGATAAAAATCCCTTCTCTCATAAAAATAAACAGGAATCATTCCTATTTCTCCATCTTCAATCCCTACCAAAGGAGACCTTGTCCATGCATTTAAATTTTGTATAAACAATGTTTCAGAATAATATGACAAAGACCCTCTATAATATCATTGTGAACAACTCTAAATTTTGAATGTGATTAACACTCCATGTGTTCAAGTACTGAGTGTTTGGATTCCGCAAGTGCTTATGTGTCCTAGTTTGGCAAGAATCCAATTTCCTAACCTACTTTGGAAAGGGCCTAATCCACCGTTTCCCATGCACAACACCCTCCCCCCACCTCCCAAGCACCAAAACATTAGAATGTGTAGGCTTGTTGGGATTCTCTATTTCAAGTGGCACAATGTCCCTCAAATTTCTTACATAAAGATCCATACATCCTTAACCAAGTTGTGCACACCCTCTTGAGTAGAATAGAACTTGAGATTACAAATGTTTATTAATAATAAAAAATGTGTAAATGACCTCTAATATTTATAATATTTTGATCACAGTAAATTGATGAGGCAATAATACTTTTATAATATCGCTTTCACTAATCTCCAAATTTTGTAATGTAATTAAAATAATGATAATGTTGGAGAACTAATATGGTTTTATGGACAAAATCGCTGACTTAAATATTAATGTTGATTAATTATGTGTTGTAGCTCCTACAACACTTATGTGTTGTAGATAAGGGGTTGGACACCCCTTATCTTGTACTTCTCTGAAGATTCATCACAAGGAATAGCCTAAACCTATATGTCCTTTAAAATATGTTTGAATAATATTTTACTCTAAATTTGCCTTTAAAAAGTTAGATCATAAATTTTGCGACCAGGCATATCATAGGCCTGCTTCAAAAATATGTGATTAAGACACAATTAATACCCTTCATCGCATATCCGTCATCACATAACACACATCACACTTTTATTCAATAGTTGAATCCTGTCTCATCTATAATTGTGTGACCTACGGACTCGACCACAACTCCAAGATGTGCTACCACATTATCACTACGATTTCAATTATCATAATATGCAATATTGGGAGCACGCCATTCCTTTACATCACCTCAATCCAAACTAGCATTTAATTCACCTTTCTTTTGCATGTGCGAATAAAGACCTATATATACAATAAAACCCCAACTCATTTTCACCCTTCTCAATGGCTTTGGATCCCTTGATCACTGACTGTAGAAAACTTCATCAGGTTGCAACCAACCTCTAAAACCTGCAATTGTGACCAACACTTAGAGCCAGGTCGGTTTCCTATCCTTGCTTTTGTGATTGTGATGTCATTTTTTCTTTAACGTTTCATCGACGTTGTCGTTTCAAATTCCCTGACATTTTACCTTCCATAGGCTTGCCTCATCTATATATGCACAACCGTCCTAACATTTCTTCCACCTAGATCTCCTCATTAGCCTTTGTCCCTCATCATTTTCCTCATGTTGCACATGCACCTTCACTATTCACACTCCAAAGTACTTCTCCTTCGTGACCACAATGCCCTTATTGCAAAATCATTAGTGTTCTATATATTACTTGTGATCACGATCTATGATTGTGATGTCCCTGTTAACTCCTTGTTTCCATCATCACAAATCATGGGCACACATTCCACTCATATCCACATCGCTTTCACTTGCGATCTGTGATCATGATTTGTGATTAGTACATGAACAATAATTCTATGCTACCCTAATTGTGAATTTCTATTGCATATTGCAATCAATCTGCACTTGCTTTTATATATGTGATTTGTAGCTGAGGTCTTGCTTACTGTGTCACTTATTGCAAGTAGTCATTGCAATTTGCGATAGGTCACCACCTGCCTTCTATCCTTGTGACTTGCAGCTAACCCTATTACTTATCTACCTTCTAAATCTGCGACGAACCAATTGCATCATAACCTTTTTAATTTGTGATTTTACTTTAGATAGAGGTTTACTTGTGTTTTTTTCTAACATTATAATTTCCATCGATATATTTGAGTTTCCAGGTGTTATTGACATAGATTCCCTCAATTTGATATCATCTACGACATAAATATCTCCACCAAGGAGATTTAAAACAGACGCTTCAGGGAGTAGTATTGAAGGTTTTGTTGAGAGTGCTACCAACATGGTACCCATATATGGAGACATAGCTTTCTGCATAGATAATACAATAATAATGACCTAGGGAGACATATATAAAAAATTTGATAGACATGAGGTGCCCGAAGAGGAAGAGGGTCATGAGGTATACATCAAAATGAGACAATCTTGTTTCCATAAAGTAGTAACCCACCCTCCAATCTTCCCATGTGTTGAAAATTCTGATTGGATTTTGCAGCATACTGATGAAGATGGTACCATTGTCAGAAATGACCATGGTGAACCAATGGCCTCCTATACAACAACAAACATGAAAGAGTATTACAATATGCCTAAACATCATGCAATATTTAATACAAGGTGGGTTCTTATCTACAAAAAGACAACCAAAGATATTCTGAAATCATGGTGGCAAGAACCTAAAAAGTTTAGGCAGACATCGAATGGAACCTATAAGAAAAAATTACTTAGAGGGGCATATCAGGCGACTGGTGGCTATGTATTATTGGCTATATGGAAAACTAGATGCAGGGTTTTTCCAGGAGAATTGGGTTTTGATGCTTGAATCATGTGCAACAAACATGAAAATCTTCAACTGGGAAGATATCTTAGCCTCCTCCATACACCATATATCAAATTGGCCAAAGGAACCACTAAAGGGAAACAATAAGTGTTCTACATGGCTTCACATTTGATAGATGCAATTTGTGCCCACAATGAGTTTGAAGGAATGGGATGGAATTGAATCAATGATTAAGATGTGCAACCAATACAAATTTACTGTATGAATTTATGGGATCTTGGGTACAAAGGAATGTACGAGAAGATTGCACAGTACTTTGTCTCAATGGTATATGAAATAATTTTCAATTCTGACCCTCCCTACATGTCTAATAGAGCTAGGGCATCTTTGCAAGGTATTGTAGATTGGTTCACCTTAGGAGAGGCTACTTTCATCAGAGTATATGACACCTACAAGCCACCTCACTAGTTACCAACTTTCATTACAGACAAATTTATGCTTCAAGGGGTGGCATATCAACTTAATACTAGGGTAAGAGAGTCTCTTATGAGATACAAGAAAACTCCATTGCCCACTTTTCCTTTATCTATTGGGACTTATTGTATGAAAAGCTTCAAAGATTCCAAAGTGGAGAGTGAATATTTGGAGTTTTATGGTTTTGAAGTGATAAACTATCACATAGATGATACCAAGAATATTGCCACTAATCAATGGAAAGAAATTAAATATCATTGGAAATATACCCCTACTACTGATGAGGAAGAAGAAAAGGTGAATACTTTCTTCAATCCTTATAAGGCCTTGGAATCACCTCAATTATCCAACACTTCTCACCATTCTGAAAATTCTAATGATGAATCACAAGAAGGTATAAACTAGGAGGAAAGAAGGGCTATGCTTAAAAGAAAACAAGAGATAGAAGCCAAAAAGGAAATGTTAAAGAAGCAGAAGGTTGAAAGTGAATCCAAGAAATAAGCGGAGGAAGAAGCAAAGAAGAAACAAGTTGAGGAGGAAGCTAGAAAGAAACAAGAAGAGGAAGAACGAAGGAAAAGTGAAGAAGAAAAAATAAGAATAAGAATTGAAGAAAAGAGAAGAATAAGAAGGAAATAAGAGAGAAGAGGACGAACTAGCCAAAAAAATTGAAGATGGGTTGTTAGTTGACACAACAGGAGGAGAGATTGGGTTGGACAACTCACAAGAAGAGGGGAACATATCACCCATCGATGTTCAACCTCATACACCCATTATTGGATGTCTCTTCCTAATTAGGCAAATAAATATCACTTTAAAGGAAGAGGAGTAGGTGCTAAATCTCTTGAACTTCAAGTTTGAATAGTTTAAGAACAAAATATATCAAGAAATAAGGGAATTATTTGTAAGAGAGCCTAAAAATATTTTATTGGTCACCACAAAAGGATTATAATATGAGACACTGCAAGGAATCTAGTCGCCATTTCCACCAAAAGAAGTGCATTCACTACTACCATTGCTCGAAATGTGTAAAATCTAATGGAAGAGGAAAAGAGGTTGAACGAAAGTTTGGAAAAGGTTCAATAGGAACATGATAGGTTGCAAGTAGAGAACCAATCCTTAGCAATTATGAACTCTCATAGTGAAGGCTTTAGAGCAATAGTGCAAGAACCAATCAAATTGGTAGAAGAAGTGATAAAACAAGTTTATGAAGGGATGATTATATTGCACAAAATCATCTCTCCACTTTAAGTGTTGATACAACGACGTAATGTTGTGATGCTTGTAAGTAAATGTATGTTGTTGAAGAAAATGAGGAGGTTTTCTTAGTGTTGTTGAAGCAACAAAAGATGCTATGTTGCAGAGGTATATTGTGTGCATATACTGGTTGAGATGATTTTCTGGAAGATATGTTGTTAAAGATGCATGAAAAGGATGTGATGCAAGGCAATGAAAAACGCTTTGGTTGAGTTTGCTTATGTCAATGCATGTTAGAGATGAAAAATTTCATAGGGAGAGTAGCCACAATAATATTTTGACAATATATTACATATGTTGTAGTCTCTATTGTAAGGCTAATGAAAATGATGACCATGATCAGTTGGAATACCAAGAGGAGAGGTATTTGAAGGATCTTGTTAAGAAGCATTCAAAGTGTAACACTGTCCTCCCACATCTACCCAAGTAACTAGCCAACCAGGGTAAACATGCGACAAGAGGCTACTATGATTGGATTCGACCTCCTATGTGACCGTAAGGAAGTGGAATTGATGGAAACATAACAAACAGACATTCAACATTAGCTTCAAGTCCCCCAAGAGATAATACACCACTCCAGGTGCCCAACCCTTGCATTAACCTAGCATTTCAGTGAATTAAACCCAAAGCCACTCCCATGATAAGGCATGCATGCGACTGGAAACCTATAGTTTCTCCCATAATGCCTACAAGGAGATACTACAGTCTTTTTCAGCCAATTCTGTGCCAGAGACTATGAGACCTAAGCCACTTGTTTAGGGCTAGTCTCCAAAACAATGCCTATAAATTGATGAGACTTTCCAAGACATTATATGAAACCAAGGCAAAGCCTCTAAACAAGCCTAATGATAATAGACTCTTAGTAAATATGCAACCTACAGGTGTAAATAACATATTTGAGCATAGGTCTCTCATACTTATCTGATATTTGCCATGAAGCATTGTTTCCTTATCACTTTAACTGTTATTCCATCCATTAGGCCATAGATACATTTTTCATTCATTTACAAGTAAAAACATGCTGAGATCCATACGTAGCTGCTATCATAAAACATACATATAACCAACATAATAGGGACATAAATATCATAAACATATTAGCCATAAAATCCACATATACATCAGTTCATTTACACATGAAAATCAAGGGAATGAATTTGCCATTAATGAATGCAAAGCCAACCGGAGATGGGACTACAACATTCCACCTGACCATAGATTGGCTGAGCCAAGTCTTCCTTCAGCCAAACACCCCCGTTTCAAATTCCAAGCATGAATGTGGGATTCATAGAACACACCAAAAACACCAACAAGCATGAATTCCACTGACTTCTCTGACTACACTGTGAGGAATTTGAGTTCCTCCTAGTCTTTCAGGCTTTATAGAAATCCATAGTCTAATCCAGGAATCACTAGGCCCTACATCGAGACACACTCTCCAGGTTTTACTGCACATCCCATACTGGGACTACTAGGCCTAACAAAGAGAAAATCCACCTCTTGGATTTACCCTATATCCCTCTATTCACCGTCAAGGATTCTTAGGCCCACCAAGGCACAAAATCTAGCTTTACCTCAAGTCACAATCTGATTCAGGGGTTACTAGGACAATGGCTTTACCGTGATCCACAATCCAGTTCAGGGACCACTAGGCCATGTGTTTTTCAGTTCGGAGATCCACCCCACTTAGCTTCAAATCCAATTTGGCTATCCCACATTAACCGAATATGAGAAACCATCTCATCAAAGCTATTAGTAAATGGCAAGGCTAGGCTGAAGAACACTGTCACACCTGGAAAAACCCATGCCATGATAGAAAAGAACCACATGAAATCCCATGCATGCCAAATCTAGCAAGGAAAATACACATGCAAGTCGATACCAACAATGAAGCCTCTTGTAGCTGCTTGATCTTGCCTTTCCCTGCTTGATCTTTTCTTCCTTTTGCCTTCTTTTCCTTTCTTGCTCCAATGCCAAAGTGCTCCAAGAAAACTCTAAGTGTCCAAGAGTGAGAGAGAGAGATAATAATGAGAGAGCTCTAAAACTCAACTGACCAAGCCTTGCCAACTAATCCTCATAAGCATTTTTATGAGTGAGGCCTCTATTTTCTTCATTTTCCATTATTTTCATTCATTTTCTTCCTCACATGAAACCCGTGGCCTTTCACCTCCTTTTTCTCTTATTTTCCTTTATTTTCATAAATAATTGTGCCAAAAATTCCATTTTTCCTTTCCAAAGCCTTAGCCATTGCCTTTACCAATTTCCTTAGCCATAAACAACCAAATGAACAACCCTTAGGATGTCTTTCCCAACATCCAGCTTGGAATATGTATCCCATCAACAATGGTCTTATATATTTTTACATAAGTTTTTTAACCAGTGTTGTTATAGAACCCCCCCCCTTGGGGGAACAACGTCTTCGGTGTTCAATGACACCTATAACCAATAAGACTACTGAAAAATAAACATATTTCTCATGGAGAATTATAACATAGCTCGTTGTAGTATTTACAATGACCATATGCTAAAACATAACAACATGACCAGATAACAACCATACCGCATACTGGAGCTTTATAACACAACTCATTATGATATCTACAATAACCACATATACACATACACACATTTTCTAAGACATCAAATAAAATGATACAATGTCCTTATCAATCAACAAGGGAATCCCAAGGATCACACCTCCACTCTCAAAATAATACTTGGATTCACCTCCTTCCCAGGAAGTCCAGAATCCACTGTAAAGTCAAATCTGCATCTAGTGTCTAGCACTATAATCTCGCACCACTTCTCCTCTCAGTGAAAAGTTACTGACTCATAGTTCCATGGAGCACTCCCAATGTGCATTTGATTCCATCTAGCAATGCTAATGACTAAAACAAATCCATACCCGACCTTCCCTTCTCTACTACATAGTCCCTCGGGCAATCCGGTCAATCCCTTCCCTACAGTCACCCACCTTCCAAGTGCAGCTGGAACCCCCATCCTGGAAAGCCCATCCCTTGGTAAGGCTTCCTCGCATTGAAAGATACAAAAACAAAGGCATATGCCTGCCTCAAAACGATCATACCGGTCATAGCATGCTCATAACAATCAATGGACACTATTGGGTACTAATGGCCCTGCTCCTAAAGTACTCTACCATAATACTATTCCAAACACATAAATTCCATTAGATTTAAAATAAGTTGAAATAAATTCAAATCATACCTCATTGGTAGCTCATCAAAAAGGTATACTTTCAATTATGTTCGTTTCCTGTCACAACAAGTCAAACTAGCATATTTGGCCAAATCATTGTGTATAAACATATCACATCAAGTTAGCTCAAGCACAACCATCATAGATCAAAATCTTAAGTCACATGTAACCAACATAAACTAGAATCATAGATCAAAATCATAAGTCACATGTAACCAACATAAACCAGAATCATAGATCACATGTAATCATCAGAGACTAGAATCATAAATCGCATGCACAATAAAACTGACATAAAATGCTGATACTTATCATTTCATCAATCCTTAGCTTCTACCTTTGTCTTTATTCCATACACACTCCATATCGTTGCCACACCAAATAAACACCTAGTGCCTTCTCCTAAACCATGTGCACATACACAATGTGCTTCACACACATACAACCACACATGGCATACAAAACCATGCAATACATGCACCTAGTACCACATGCCTTCAGCACACCATGTATAATATGCGCACAATACTACACATACACCAGTACCATATGTAAAAACCACCACCTACACAACGTGTGCACAACATCACTTGTACATGACACCACCTGCACAATGTGTACATAGGGCCATATGTACACTGCACCAATCTGTACATAACACGATATGTACACTGCACCAATGTACAACGTGTACACAATACCACATGTACACAATACCACACACATGTACACAATACCATCTTCACATACTGCCACTTGTACAACATGTACACAACACCACATGCACACATCAATACTTGTACAATCATGCACACAACACCATATGTACATAGCACTGCATATCCAGCATGTAGATAGCATCAACTATACACAACAATGCATATCGAATCATGCGCATAACACCATATGCAATATTCTTACAACACTATATGTATCATCCTATAGAAAACATTTCATATACAACATGTACGCACACTATATATACGCAACATTGCATGTGCACACATCATAGATGAAACATGTACAACATATACAACATATGCACAACAATAGTACCACACATCCAAAACCACACTGTCCTTACCAAGAAACCTTGCTTCCAGTGTCTTAGCTATGCTTATCCTAGCATGCTCCAAACCACACTGCTTTCATTTTGCTGATGTGTCCCTCGGTATAACATGTCCATACCATAAGCATAGGCATAATACAAGCATATAATATATATTCATATTCACATGACACTGACATCATATATTTTTCATGACTACTCTCCCCACTTGATTCCTCATAGTCATGAACTTCTTCATGCCATTCTCTTGCATAAGAAATCATCTGCCACAAGATTTGTTGGTTTAAGGGGGCTTGACCCAGGTTCAAAGTGTGTTGCACACCAACAAAAACCTCAACCAACCACTGGCCCTTTCGGCAATGACCTACAAGCAGATCGCAATCTCACTTGAAGTGGTTATGGGAGGTTGCAGAACCAAGTTTCTGTAGCCAAAGGGATATGTGCGTTGTGGCGCCCATGTATTCACTTATGTCATATATCTACCTACAATTTTGCATACATGAATAACTTCACGCTAATGATTAATTTCACATATTGGTACTTATAACACAATACAATATAACATGTATTATTCCACATAATTAAGTAAAATCATGCATAACGATATCAATGACAACAAATAATGAACACAGAAAGATACACAATACTTTGCCAAAAATTATTCTTTATTAATAAGGATATTCAATACATGCTCTTCCCTAACCTGCACACCCATCGGCAGTTGGTTTGCACACTCAACTGCAGATTCTTCAAGGCCTCCACGCAGTGAGCTGTGAAGCCATCCCAAAAATATAGACTCAAGATAGAGAATACAAACATTCTATTCTTAGTTAGTTATTCTATTTCATATTCGATAAAATATTAGATCTTATTTATATAGAATTCCTTACTACAATACCACGGTCCACATACCATGGATCTGACAGAAAATGAACTAATACCCAAAACCGTTACAAAACAAGGACTTTTGACCCACCTTAAAGCCCCTAAACACTACGTGATGAATAGAACTTCGTCAGCTTTGCGCGCTCCACTCCTCAAAATGCAGAGTCTTTGACCAAAACTTGGACTAAGTTGAGTTGTGGCCAACAGGCCCCCAACACTCACCCATGCCTCATCCTGAGTCACTCAGTTATGGTTCCCTTGAATTTTGCTACAATCCCATTGTAGACTGCATTATACTGCTTGACTGTCTATGTCGTTTGTTTCTCATGTTTTCGCACCTCCTCCAATAATGCCTCTGTGGTTGGGCGAACAACCTCTGCCATATTTCTGTCTCTCTTTTCTTCAACACTTTGAGAATTTATTCCACTTCCTGAGATAGTTTGAGGGCATCATCCTGCACGACTGAGTCCTTGCATCCAGAATCTACTCCTTCCTCCAAAGATCATCTATCTTATTTTGGATGTCCTTCCCTTCAGTGATACCGGCGTGTTTCTGTAAGACTTGTAGCATATTTGTTAATTTTAGGTATGTTCTATGCTAGAGCAATTTATTTCAATTTCTTTTTCACATTAGCAATCACATCAGCATAAAGTAAACTGCAGATAGAACATAAATATAAATCGCAGAAGACAAGCCAAGACAAGAGGACACAAGATGTGGCGCTAGCTAGGGAAAAAACCCAATGTGGGGAAACCCTTGATCAATTCTTCTTTTATGTTTTTCAAAATTTAGCAGAGAAAGTGAGAGAGATAGTACATTTACAATAGAATTCAATCACTTTGACTTTTGATATCGGCATGAGATTAGTTGAAGACATATTGCTTCAACTGATTCTCTAAGGTGACTCGTTCACCTATCATAGTGTTGCATCTTGTCTATTTGTTTCACATTACCGTGTGACACCTTGCTGTACTGTCACATGTGTTGAACCTTGATGACTGAGCTCCTCTCATCTTCATGTTGCTCATCATTCTGCATCTTCCATGGTCTTATTGATCATCAAGCTGCCCATGCTCATGATCTCATTCATCATTATGCTGCCCATGCTCATATCATCATGCATCATTATGCTGCCCATGATCATATCATCATGATGCCTACTATGCTGCCCATGATCTCATACATCATGCTGCCTTCCTTCGGAGACAGATTATGCTCTGGTTGTTTCACCAGTTCTTGGTAGTTCCAAATTTTCTGGCAATTTTGGCTTTTCCGACAGTTATGACAGTTCCAACATTTCTGGATTTTAGGCTTTTTTGGCTTTTCCGGCAGTTCTAGCTTTTCCGATAGTTCCACCTTTTCTGATAGTTCTGGCTTTTCTGGCTTTTCTGACTTTTCTGGATTTTCCGATATTTCTGGATTTTCTAGTGTTTTCAGCTTCTCTGGAAATTCCGACTTTTCTCACAGTTTCGGATTTTCCGGCAGTTCCTGCTTTTTTGGCTTTTCCGGCAGTTCTAGCTTTTCTGGCTTTTCCTTAGGATCTATTCTCCTACTAAAACCCAAAGACAAGTAGAGAGAGGAATAGATCCAAGTGTGTAGAAATGAATTGAAGTCCTCTTCTATTTATACTAAAATGTAGAGGTTGAATAGACATGACCGTTGGGCTTCTGAGCCTACATAAGTTGCTGGATGACTTAACAATTTGTCCATAACATAAATAAATTCATAACTTCATAAATACTTATTGGAATCAGATGATATTTAGATCAATCCTACACCTCTCAATGAGAGGGATCCAATAAAAATATCAGTTGCCATAAATAATATGACCCACATGGATTTTGGCCCTAGTTACCAATTTTAACACTCCCTCTCAACTAGGGAGAACTCCATCCGCTGATCCATCTGTTCAACTGTACTATCTTTGCTATCAGTGCCCTGCACTACTCTACTCAGCTCTACTCAGTTCTACTTAGCTCTGCTAGCTCTGCTCAGCTCTACTCAGCTTTGTTGGCTCTGCTCTGGTCTGCTGGCTCTGCTTTGCTTTGCTCTAGTTTGCTGGCTCTGTTGGCTCAGCTCTTCTAGCTCTACTCTACTCTACTCAGTTTTGTTGGCTTTGTTCTGCTCTGTTCAACTTTGCTCAACTCTGTTGGCTCTGCTTTACTCAACTTTTCTCTGTTGAACCATGAAGAAGAAGAATTGATCGAGAATGTGTCGTACCATTCTCCATTGACCCGAAGTTAGTCTCAGAGTGTGTACCACTGGTCCTAGACCAGTCCTCAACCAACCTGAATTCAGTGTCATAGTAGGTATAACTCCTACCACTGGTCCTATACCAGCACTCTACTAACTCGAAGTCAGTCTCAGAGTATGTACCACTAGTCCCAGACCAATCCCCAACTAATCCGAAGTCAGTGTCATAGTGGGTACAACTCCTACCACTGGTCCCAAATCGGTACTCTACTGACTCAAAGTCTATCTCAGAGTATGTACCATTGGTCCCAGACCAGTCCTCAACCAACTCGAAGTCAGTGTCATAGTGGGTACAACTCCTACCACTGGTCCTAGAACAATATCATTGATCCCAGATCAATGAAGGTCATCCTAGCATAGGGAGTATGGTAGATACAACGATGCGTCCATTGGTACTACTATGGTCCCTATCCTCATTTCCCTACCCATTGATCAGATGAGAGGTACTTCCCATGAGTCCCAGACTGCATGGGTAGGATGCCTCGATAGGAGAACTTAATCAATCCTGTCCTCACAGGAGAACTAATCGTCCTGCTACACAATCGCCATGGGGAACACATGATCCAGGCCTCACAGGATAACTAATCATCCTGCTACACAATCGTCATGGAGAACACATCATCCAAACCTCACAAGAGAACTAATCATCCTGCTATGCAATCTTCATGGAGAACACATCATCTAGACCTCACAGGAGAATTAATCATCCTGATAGACAATCGTCATGGAGAACACATCATCCAGACCTCACAGGATAATTAATCATCCTGTTACACAATCGTCATGGAGAACACATCATCCAGACCTCATAGGAGAGCGAATCACCTTGTCCCACAAGAGTGCGAATCATATTGTCCCACAAGAGAGCGAATCATCTTATTCATAGGAGAGCGAATCATCCTGTCCACAGGAGAGTGAATCATCCTGTCCCACAAGAGAGTGAATCATCTTTTCCCACAAGAGGGCGAATCATCTTGTCCGCAGGAGGGTGAATCATCCTGTCCACAAGAGAGCGAACCATCCTGTCCCAGTGCACACCACCAGGGGAGGGTGAGTCACCCTGTGGTCGTATGTTGCTCCAGTAAGAAGGACAAGCCCCGAGAGCTCCCAGAGCTCAATGTATACAACATGTAGGACCCTTGTACAAGGGTCTCTTAATGACTCCAATTCGTTCGGGAAAATCATAGATTTGATCTTTCCCTCGGGGCTTAGACAAAGTGTAGCGACCTAGACATCATCTCATAGCAATGGAGATTCCTTGCTCATAGACTTACCATATCCTAGATAAGGTAGTATCTGATGTCTATCTACTAGAGCAATCATCGAATATGAGATTCCTCAATAATCGAATCCCACCTTTGGTTGTCACAGAGAATCACGGTGGTACAAACAGCTCACTTGAAGAGCTTCCCCAACCAGGCAGCTTCATACAAGATCATACTCGTAGGATATGTATTCAGTCTCAGCGGTACTTATAACAACCGACTTCTGCTTCCTGCTTATCCATGATATCGAAGCAGAATCCAAAGAAAAATAACACTAAGAAGTTCTCTAGTGATCCTCCACACTACGTGCCCAATCAACATTTGAATAATCATGTTGTTTCATATTTCCGGAAATATATCTCAATCCATGAGAGATTGTGCCCCAAAGACATCTCAGAAGATTCTTGGAACCAATCCAGTGAGGTTCAACAAAATATGAGCTCACCATGCTAATTGCAAAACATATGTCCAGATGAAAGTTCACTAAGAACATCAACGCAAATGAGTTTATGAGATTCAAAGGCATTTCCCAAATCTGGTCCAACATCACTACCATATAACTTATGAAAGTTAAGATCCTCGAGGTAGTCACAGGCTTGCAGTTCACCATTCCACATCTGGAATCCAACTCCCTCTTACTTCTACAAATAAGAGGGTTTTCACCTGTTAGAAGTAGGTTGTCCTCATAAGGTGCTGGTATGAGAGGTTTATCATCTACAACCTTCAGATGGTTTGGATCTGTTTCACTCCTAGTGAATCTCAGCTTTATTAGACAGCTATCGATCCTCTCATACTATGCCCGGGGTGTTTTGCTTCAAGCCATAGAGGGCTTTCTTCCACCTGCATATGCGAGATTCCTGATTATCAATCTCAGACCCCTTGGGTTATTCCAGACCTGTGGACCTGATACATGAGGGGAATGGTCCCCTTGTAAGATTTTCCTTCAATACATCTCAAACATGTACTTTCAACTCATTTTGAATTCAGGCATCCTTGTCACCATCTGAATCACAGACAACCCTGAAATCAAAAACATCTTTGAAAATTTTATTTCCAAACACATACCTTTCCATCAATGAGTTCCACCCTAAAGCCTTTGACTTCCATTTCCAAGATGGACACTAGGTTCTTCTTGCGATGAGGTACATAAAAGTGATTTGGGCTTCCTTGCTTTCTTTGAAGAGTCAACCATTTCCTTGATGACTTGCATTACCTTCGGACACTCCTTCGCATAATAGTCGAACTTATTGAAACCAAGGCATCCGCCTTTCCTTCCACCCTTAGATCTGAACTTCCCAATGAAGTGATCTTTAGATGGGCCATCAAAAACTTCCACTACACCATTCTGATAATATGTTCTGCTTTCACTTCACCCTTTGTGAGCTTAGAAGAGAGATGTGGAACCCATTGATCCTTTTGTTTTGTCCCTATTGTCTTTGGTGATTTCTCTTTCACTCTTTCTTGGGCATTGTCTTCACCTCAGCTCTGATACCATGTTAATTTTAGGTATGATCTATGCTAGAGAAATTTATTTCAATTTCTTTTCCACATTAGCAATCACATCAGCATAATGTAAACTGTAGATAGAACATAAATATAAATCGCAGAAGACAATCCAAGACAAGAGGATTCAAGATGTGGCACTAGTTAGGGACAAACCCCAATGTGGGGAAACCCTTGATCAATTCTTCTTTTATGTTCTTCAAAGTTCAGGAGAGAAAGTGAGAGAGATAATACATTTACAATAGAAGCCAATCACTTTGACTTTTGATATCGGCATGAGATCAGTTGAAGACATATTGCTTCAATTGATTCTCTAAGGTGACTCATTCACCTATCATAGTGCTGCATCTCATCTATTTTCTGCACATTACTGTGTGACACCTTGCTGTACTATCACATGTGTTGAACCTTGATGACTGAGCTACTCTCATCTTTATGCTACTCATCATGTTGCATTCCATGGTCTTATTCATCATCAAGCTACCCATGCTCATGATCTCATTCATGATTATGCTGCCCATGCTCATGATCTCATTCATGATTATGCTGCCCATGCTCATATCATCATGCATCATTATGTATGTTGCCCATGCACATATCATCATGCTGCTTATTATGCTTCCCATGATCTCATACATCATGCTGCCTTCCTTTGAAGATAGATGCGTCGGCTGTTTCGGTAGTTCCCAGTAGTTCCAGCTTTTCCGGCAGTTCCGGCTTTTCCGGCATTTATGGATTTTCTGGCTTTTCTGGATTTTCTGGCAGTTCCGACTTTTCCGATAGTTCTAGCTTTTCCGACAGTTTCGGTAGTTCTGGCTTTTCCGGCTTTTCTGATTTTTCTGAATTTTCTGGTTTTTCTGGCATTTCTAGCTTTTCCATCATTTCCGAATTTTTTGGCAGTTATGACTTTTCTGGTAGTTCCAGATTTTTCGGCTTTTCCGACTATTTTGGCTTTTCTGGCTTTTCCAGCTTTTCTGGAAATTCCAACTTTTCCAACTATTCTGGCTTTTTCGGCAATTTTGGCTTTTCGGGCTTTTCCAGTAGTTTCGGATTTTCCGACTTTTCCTTAGGATCTCTCCTCCTACTAAAACCCAAAGACAATTAGAGAGAGGAAGGGATCCAAGTGTGTAGAAATGACTTGAAGTCCTCTTCTATTTATACTAAAATGTAGAGGTTGAATAGACATGACTATTGGGCTTATGAGCCTACATAAGTTGACGACTGACTTAACAATTTGTCCATAACATAAATGAATTCATAACTTCATAAATACTTATCAGAATCGGATGATCATTAGATCAATCCTACACCTCTCAATGAGAGGGATCCACTAAAGATATCAGCTGCCATAAATAATATGACCCATATGGAGTTTGGCCCTAGTTTCCAATTTTAATAGTATTTATAGCTGCCAAGATCTCGCCACGCTACTTTTGCTTCACTTGTAATTCCTCCTCGATATTTTGGATGATTGGATCCTCTTGCAGTGAGGTCCAAATCTACATTGTGTCATCCAATAATTTCCCGCAGTCCGCCATTATGTTGAAGATTCCTTCCAATGCTACCTTTAAGTCTTTCTTCCTCTTCTCTCGTACTTTTGGTGGCATGGCTTGCTGCAGGCTTATTTGCAACTTTGATATATGCACTTCGTACTCAAATTTTATCTTCACTAGTGTATTCTTTGATTCTTGGATCGCGAGGGTGAGCTTTGTGTCCTTCTTTGTTGGTGGTTCCTCCTCACTAACCTTCACATCTGGGAATGTGCTACAACTATCTTCCATGGATTTTTCCAATTGTTGTTGTCGCTGACATGCTTCGTCTATTTTCTTAGCCACCCACTCTAGTTCTTTCACTGCCACTTTCTCCTTTTCTACCTGCATCATCATCATCGAGGTTCGCAGTTCCCACTCCTGCAACTCGGTTGTTAAACTTTGATGGAATTCGTTTAAGATAGGAATGGATAGTGTGACAATATTTATGCTGATAGTATTCCATGCTTTGTATCATTCTTTGTCCTCTGATGTGTACCACTGAAGTTCCCCAGTTGACACCTGCAAAATTCTAACGTCGAATTATATTTATATTCTTTGCTTTACCTACAGTCGCTGAGTTATTTGTTCTGGATGTTTTTCTACTTGCAGCAATGCATTCAGCTCCTCGATGCCCTACTGTACCTCAGCCAAGATAGTTCTATATTGTTCATCAATTTTGTCCTAGGTCTCTGTTGTGATCTCCTGGACCTTCTCTCCGATCTCTTTGATGTCCCCATTAGCGAGGACAAGTGCTTCTGCACTGTTGGAATTATTTCCCTTTTGCTTTTTCCTCTTATCTGTCATAGTTTTTGTGTCTCTCCTTCTGAAAATAAAAGGTGACTCCTATGATACTCTTGCATCACTAAGGAGTTCCTCATGCTCCTACTCTATTTCCTCTATTTCTATCTCTGCATCTTATGGGGTACCCTTCTCTATTCCAACCACTCAACTAGGTTGAGTCATCCATTCTTCTGGCCATTGTTGTACTGTGACAAGCAGATCATCTTTAATTAATAAGTATGGAAGTGGGTGCATGTCCTAGTCGAGTCCTTCATTGACTTCACATAGGCTGTGTGGAGGTTCGCTTTGAATTCTGTAAAGTGACAATACTGCTTATATAAACTAGGTAATAGCCTTGGACGTTGATTCACCACCATGTGTAGATCCATTTCCATCACCACGAAGAAAACCCTATTCTCTGTTGCGTGCATCATCTCCTTAGTAAAGCAGAGGGAGACATACCTCGCTACCTCACAAACATATACCTCGACAGATGGAAACTGTGAGTCTTTTGGTTCTTTCCATGCAATTAGCGCGATGTGGATTGTCAACCAAGCATAGTAGAATGTCTTCCCCTCTTCCTGTGCTTCCCCACAATCTGTCAAATATTCTTTGCACAGACAGACAACCCAATTAAACTGGACTGTTGTGCTGCACTACATAGCAAAAGACACTACAACTACTTGCACCTCATTGGCTCGCAATTCCTCATTATCTTACCTACCAAGATGTGTGCAGAAAAACACACTCCTTGGTCATCAATGGAATTGATACAATATCCCAAAAACTTCTTCACTAATCCAGAATTTTCCTTCATCATTTGTGCCATATCCTTGTCCTTATTTTTTCCCACAAATTATTCCACGAGGTATTTTCCCTAATGAGGGAGCATTGTGATTTTTTTGGTTGACATCTAATCAGCCAGAATCCTCATTCCTAGCTAGATGCATCCATCATGTATTAGTGCAAGGAGATGCCACACACAAATTATACAGGTTGTTCTTCGGTCGAATTGTGGCACTTTCAACATATTCAAGAGGCCTGCTCTCTACAATCTTGTAGCCAACTTAGACGGCTCCATCCTCGTGATTGCACTTTCAGGGTACCGAACCTACTTCAGATATCTACTTGGTTCAAATTGAGGGTATTTTCTCCGATCATTGAAGTCTTAGTCTTCCATCTTTAGCTAGAGGATCTTCTCCAAAACTTCACCCTCAAATGAAATTTCCTCCAATAATAATGGAGTGTAGATAGCAGTCTTACCCTCCTTTTGTTCCTTAACTGGCTTAGCATTTGGTTTTCTTGGTGGAACGTAAGGTGGGAGCACAACAAAAATATCTTCATCCTATATCTCCATGCATTGAAATTTGGCCTCCTCTTCACTATCATTGATTTGTTGAGGCGCCTTCTACTACATCAGATTCTTTCGTTTCTGCACAGGCTTCTTCCCCTTATCCTCTTTGTTCTTTGTGCAGACTTCCTTCTGTGTTTTCTTCCTCAGGGATGTTTTGAGTTACACCCCAAAGACCTAAACCAGTCTCTTCTCTTGCTTCTTTGGCGGTTGTGGTTTTGCAGGTACCTACTTCCTCGATGACCTCTGGCATCTTGGAGACATGGGTACCTTTGGTGCTTGTGCCTCCATAATATCGACTAATCCTTTCTCTGCAAATATTCCAACAAGTTCCTAAAATCTCCTCTAAGACATACATTAGCTCTCATCTCTTCACTCTTAGATGAAATTTCTCAACTTCTCCAGACATCAAAGTGTCAAATGTGGCATGGGATATGTTTTTTATAGCAAATTTGTATTCTAGCCTCATGATTGCTTCAACATTTTCTCATTTAATGCAGGTATGGAGCTAGATACAACCAATTGTGCTTCATAAATGCTCTTTTATTGCATGCCTTAATGAAAATTTCCCTTTAATGATATCTTTTTCCTTCTAACTATCATATTTTTGGTCAACTTCGATGAACCTTTCCTCATGGTGTAGTCACCTTTTCTTTGTCTTAGTTCATTTGGACTTCGTCATACTCCTGAGTATTGCGCATTAATCTTCCTTTGACAAAATCCCTTTTCTATAGAGTAGCTTATAGGCCCGTGCCCACTTTCAAATGCAGGTGTCACTAAGACTTCCTTTCCTTCACTTTTCAGTGCAAAGCTCCAGGGACAGATTCATCCCTGTATATCTTCAATATGCTCCCATTCACTTGTCTCGGAATCAACTGACCATTCAACTTCGCGAGCTGAACTGCACCACCATCAGAGATGTGTTTGATGGTATATGGTCCTAACCAATGTGTTTTAAATTTTCCTGGGAACTTCGCAAATTTGGTGTTGTATAATAATAGAAGATCTCCTTATTGGAATGTCTTCTTCTTGATATGCCTGTCATGACAAGATTTCTCCCTTGCTTTCTGAACTTGCTAATGGAACCCTGCTACAAACCTGTCTTCTTCTAGAACTAGTACCTATGACATTCTTTCCTTCATAATGTGAGGATTTTCCATATATGTGACAACTGCAATTCTCAAACATGGCACAATGTATTCCATAGGCATAACTACCTCTTTTCCATATGCTAACCTGAATGGTGGCTTCCCTGTCAATTTCTTTCATGTTGTTCTATATGCCGACAACATTACTAGAATTCTCAAATCCCAGTCATCTCTGTTCACATTAAATACCTTGGTCAATTCATTCTCTAGAATATTATTGAAAGCTTCCACTATTCCATTTTCCCGAGGATGATAAAGGGTGCTCTTCTGGTGGTCAACCTGAAATTCCTTAGTTTTTTCTTCAATGCTTTTGTTCAATAAATGTGTGCCTTGGTCACTCATAAAGTTCTTTGGACAACCAAACCTAGATAGTATATATTCAAAGAAATATTTCACAATGGTTTCTGCCTTGCAATCCTTCACTAGTTGTGCCTCATCCCATCTTTTCAAATAATCAGTGATTATATACCTCACACTAGTCTTCTTTCCTGGCAGACTGATAGGTCCGACAAAGGTAATAGCCCATTTTTCAAAATCCTGCAAAGCTACCTGTGGCACTAGTGGCATCTCGTCTCTTCTAGATGGCTTTCCTGTTCTTTGACATACATCACATGCTTGAAATAATTCTTTTGCATCCTTATGTACTATGGGCCACCATAGCCCAACTCTCAAGATTTTCTATATAGTGGATTTTCTTGCATAGTGCCCACCTACGACTCCTCCATGAGCTTTTTTCATAATACTCTGTCATTCATGTTTAGGGACGTATCTGCGTAGTACTTCATCTGGTCCCATTTTGTACAAGTGTCCAACAAGTAATGAGAAATCAACTACTCAAACGATCAACTCCTTTTGCTGCATAGTGTACTCTATGGGTACCATTCCTGTGGCTAGAAACTGAATAATATCTGTGAAGTGATCATCTGTGACTCTAATTTCAAATAACTGTGCATCGGGAAGGTTATATTGGATATTTATGGGTTCTTCTCATATCTCTATCCTTGATAGACGATCAGGTCCAACATTCAAATTCCATGGCTTCACTACAATTTCAAAGTCATACTCCTGGAATAATAACAACCATCAACAAATCTTTCCTCCTAAAATAGGCTTATTCATCAAATACTTTAGCACGAAGTGATCAATGAACATTTTGAAATTTTCCCCCAGTAAGTAGTTCCTAATCTTCTGTAATGCATACACCATAGCTAATCCCTCTGTTTCCATAGTGCTATAGTTCTTTTCCATGTTGGACAATTTCCCTTCTTGCAAATCCCATGGGATGATCAATTTCCCCTGCTCTTGGTTGCGCTAGCATGACACCCAATGCTATGCAAGATGCATCAACATGTACATGTAAATCCTTCTTCTATTTCAGGAAAAAAATAATAGGCACGGTTACCATCTTCTCCTTTAGTATATCCAATCTCTTTTGGAACTCTTCACTCCATTGAAAAGTCACATCTTTCTTTAGCAATTTCTCCATTGGCACAATTATCTTTGCATACCCCTTTATAAACTTTCTGTAGTAGCTAGTGTGTCATAGTGTCGTGTGCATTTTTATCATGTTTTTGGTGTTGGTTGGTTCACAATAACTGCGATCTTTGTGGGATCCACCATTAATACCAAATGGTGCATAGAATATGCACTTCTTCAAGTTTAATGAGATCTGGTACTACCTACACATATCCAACGTCAACCTTAAGCTTTCCACATGCTTCTTTAGTAGACCAAATAATTTCCAATCGTTGAAGTATACTTCCACAAATTTGTGTATATATTCTTTGATGGTTGCAATTACAACTTTGGAAAATATAGTAGGCAAATTCTTTAATCCAAAAGGAATCACCATGTACTGATAAGAGCCCCACTCTGTTGCAGAAGTTGTTTTATGTCTATCTTCTGGCGCAATTATGATATGATGATATCCTCAAAAACCATCTGTGAAAGAATAGGCCTCCTGTCCTCCTACATTTTCCAATACATCATCTGTACATGGTGTAGGGAAGGGGTCATGTAGGCATGTGTCATTCAATTTCCTTAAGTCAACACAAATTTTGATTTCCCCTTTTTCCTTCTTTTCCTAAACCACCATGGGACTTACCCATTCAAAATGTTCGACAAGTTCGATTATCCAAGCTGTTAACATTTTTTCTAATTCTTCTTTCACCTTCTCCTTGTACTTTGGATTTATTCTATAAGGGCTCTGCTTGAAAAGCTTCATGTCAAGCTTCAGAGGAATCCTCATAACTCCCAAATATTCTAGTATGCCCTTCATATCTAAAAAATTAGTAGGGAACAACTCCTGATATTCATGAAAGAGATCTATTATCTTGCTGGCTATGTCTGCATCCTAATAATCTCCTATTGTTGCGTACTTTGGTTAAGCCTCTAACCCTATATTTACCTTCCTCATCTTCAATGTCTTCATTATTTCAGGCATCTCTATCTCAGGTCCATTTACTTTGTGATGACCTTCCAATTATTTGATATGAATGTTGCGAGGATCTTCATCTTCTTCGGTCGTGAGATTATAGCATTCCATTACATTGTGTATTTGAACAGCCCAATCAGGTTGCCAGATAACTAGAACTTCATTCTATTTTTTTTCTTAACTATATTCAAAGCTAGATATATATGTGGACAATCACATTCAAATTTGAATGTCATTATAAATCCATCAACCATTTCTACATAGCTAGCAGTACCATGTCGAAGCTCAGTTTCCAGATACCAATTCCGAGGAATTCTCTCCAAGGTATGAATAAAGCCATGCACCCATTATTCTTGTGAAATTTGCTGCCAAGCTGCCATACTGAGTTGTATGAGGTCTCTAGGATCATTCTTGCCATCATATTTGTCTACGAGTCTTGTGTCCACTTGACCAAACCTTACCCACATCAACCTTCTACATTTTTTCCAATCTCCTATATTCTTCTTATGAGTACCCACCATCTAGCAGGAGTAGCCCTCAGTTCTTGACCCAAAGCTAACAATCTTTGACATTCAGAAAGACATTCAGGCACCCATATTTTATAATCTATAAATAAAGTATTTACATCACCCAAACCATCATACAAATGTAAATCACATAATTTTGCTGTCATACAACACAATTCTTTGGTGATCCTTACACATCTCCTTATAGACACTTCATGCAACATATTATGCTAGTTTTCCAATTCCTCTTCTAAATCTGAAGTGCAGGAACTATCTTGATCCCAAGTTAGTTTTCCATCTGCAGTAGGGTTAATCCATTCTTCTTCTTTTGCTATTATTTGATAAATGTTGTCAATGTCTTCCACATTGTACTCTTCTCTGATAGGTTCAATAGATCTCGCTCCCTCTGATGGATCTAATGGAAAAATAACTCTCATATCATCACTTTCAAATACCATTTGTGTTTTATTCAAGTTAATTATAGCCATGTTATCAAATTACCAATACAATCCAAGAAAAACAGGGTAGCGATTACTGTCATCCACAATTTGAATGACTTCGAAGTTAGTGGTAGTGCGGACTCCATCAATGTCTACTGTGATACTTGACAATCTTCCTAGAGGGGCAATCTTATGTTGATTCATGATTTTAAGTTAGATAGTTGACCATTGCAGCTTCTACTTACCCATCAATTCCCAAGTTTTCTTTGGCAAGACATTGGTATTATATCCTAGATTCAAGATAACCTGATCAATGTCATATTCCCCAATCTACGTTGTAAGTGTCATTTCCTTTCCAGTTTGCTTCTTGTGTCTATGTAGATTATTCACTGCGCCCATCTCACTATGCGGTACCTCTTTAGGAGCACAAGAGTCTATCAATTCCTTCAATCCTTCTATGACCTTTTGATTTCTCAACAACTTCATGCAACTCTATAGAAAATACTTCAAAATATTTGGATCCACATCTTGTGTCACAACTAGTACCATCTCACAATTATCCTTTTGGGTTGGCTGCGCATTAGAGGTCGAGGCCCCATCATCCATACAGTTTCACCTTTCCTCCATGAATACTTTTCCTTCAAGATATCAAATTCATGAGCCTTTTAAGTAGTTTTCCTTACCCATGTAGCCTCAAATTCCTTTTTTCCATTGGCTTTATTATTTCCAGTTGCAGCTTTGCTTCTTGTTACAATGCTGATGTGCGGTTGATCTTCCCTTGGCTCAATGGTCATTGTTTGGATATTTTTTGCAGGCTTCTAGTTTATTTTCTCCCACATATTCACAATAAGGATGGTACATTCTTCTATCACATGATCAAAAGACTTAATATAACTGTAGGTTTTCATAGGGTTCTGACAGTCTCTTGCAAAGTGTCCTGCTTGTCCATAGTTATAACAGATAATCTGGACACGTCCTCGAGCAGCTCCTCCTCCTCCTCATCCTCGTCCTTAAAATCCTCCTCGACCAACATGTTGGCATGGATCCTCATGTGTATGTACTTTAGCTTGTAGTATATAAGTATCAGCAGTGCGCTCCATCATCAAGTCATAACTTCAGAATTTTTTCTCATCATGGCCTACTGATCTACAAAAGTTACAAAACAATTTCCTTGGGGTCTGTACATACTTCTATAATAGGTAGGAATCTTTAGAGCGATCTTGGCCTCTCATTATAAAAGTCTTTCACCACAGTCCTGGATTTACTAGATTAGGTGCTACACTTGCCAAATAATCTCTAAACACAGGGAATTGACCCTTATAATGACCCTCTGCTTTGCATTTTGTACACCACACTTCTCATTTTGTCTCTTTACCTTCCTTGAGATCTTGCAATTCCAAGGTAAAATTGGCTAGCTGACTCTATATCTATTGTACCCTTACATGAGTATCTCCAATCGACAAAGCTTCCAGCTTCATCACAATCTCCAATTCTTCAGCTTGAGTTACGATCTTCTATTGTGTTAAAGGTAACCTAATATGTGGCAGTAGCACAACTATGAACCATTCTTTATTGTGTTCTGGGGGTATATTAAAGCTTACTTAACCCATCAACACCTTGAATCACTGATCCAATTCCCACACAAATTCAGTTGTTTCCTATTTGATTTCTTTTAGCTCTGTGATGCATTGTGATTTTGATTTCGAATTCTTGAATTATGATACCAATGCTTTCTTAATTTCATCCAATGAAGCAGTCAGGTTAATCACAAAGTATTTCATATACTAGGTTAGGCTCTTTGTCGCAATGACATGATGAGTTGAACCTTCTTTACATCATCACTATTGATCTATCTTGTTTTCCATACCGAATCAACTAAAAACCATAAGTGATTAGGATCCTCTGATCCCAGTCCTTTAAAAATAGGCATCTTAATGTCATCAACCATTTTCCTTCTTGGGGGGCTAAGTGGAGGAGGAGGGGGTGTAGGGGAATTATGGGGAGGGAGATGGGGTGTATATCAGAGTGGATGGATGGGGAATCCAAAAGATGCCCTGATTATGCTCAAATCCTAACTTTGACATGCCTTTAGGATGGGTGACAGAATTTCGTGGGGTTACTTCTTTCTTCTTCACTCTCAGATCCTTCGAACAAGGAGCTATAGTCAGTTTCAATAAAATTCTTTGGATTTGTTTTGTATCATTTTACACTTCACGTAGACCCTGGTTAAGACTTAGTTCCTCTTCGTGCAAACATTAATCCAATTACATTCGCAGAACCCCCTTTTCACACAATAACATCTTAATCCAAAGATTAAAGATCTTAGGAACTCACCTCGTGGTCCTTTGAAAAATCTTCGTTCAGCTTTGCTATAGGACACAATCGCATCTATCGTGAACTCAGTTATAAATCCTCCCAAAATACCATCGATCTAGAAATCAACAACCCTTCAGATGTTGTTACTGGTGTTCTTGAGTCGTCATATCAATTCAGGATTCCAATCCTTAGGTTTTTTGTTCTTCGAACAAGTCTTATGCTTGATCAACTTAGATATCCACTCGTACAATTCAATGGGGAATGAACCAAAGAATATTTCGTATTTCTCTTCGAAGATATAATTCTACAACCAATCTTCTGCTGATAATTGAGGGTTTTTGTTAACATTTTCCACAAATTCACTTTCTTTCTATTCAACCCACTCTTGGATTTATTTCTTTGACAAACGCCAAAACATACCCCTTAATAAGATCTCTGTCCCAGAAACAAAACCATTTGTTGGTTTAAGGGGGTTTGACCTAGGTTCAGAGTGTGCTTCACATCAGCAAAACCATCAACCATTGGCCTGTTGGTGTGGGTTTCAACCCCATTCATAAATTACCTTCATACAAATTCTAAAAACAAAAAATAGAGGTGAGTCATAACACATAAAAAAATACACATAGAGATTTTCCCCTGGATCCCAAAACCGGGATTACTAGATTGATTTTTCATTATGTTCATTTCAATGTTAATACTTAAAATATATATATATATATATATATATATATATATATATATATATATATATATATATATATAATATATATATATATATATATATATATATATATATATATATACATGTCGAAGCATCCATAAACCCTAATCCATTAACCCTGGATTAGAAGATAACCATAGTTCCCTTGACTAGATCTACATAATACCATGGATTGAAAACCATCGTGCTCAAGACCATGTCCAAAATCCATCCACAAAACCATAGGTAATACCCCTACATACCCCTTGACAGGGGGGCTACCCCCCCTTGTGACCCCCCTACTAGTCGTGAAAGAATATAACACAACCCAACCATTGGTAGGCTAAATTTCTTCATTTTTAACCCCTTTTCCCTTAAAAACCATAACCTTAGACCTTTGTTTTAACCTTGCAAACCTCCCTATTCCTGTACTAGTCCAAGAATTGTGCCTTTTCCTGCACTAGCTTTATATTTCATGTTTAAGGGTTATGAATGAGCTTAATTAATCATTTTCATAGATTTTTTACCTTTAATATTCTTTGAAACTAATATTTATTTTCCTAAAGTATTTGATAAGAAATGTATGGATCATTCCGTTAGCATGGTCGAGTGTAGGTAGGATTCCTGCACCACTGGCGAATCCTTAACTATCATGCCAACTCATCCTAATGCAAACACTTTGTTCTAGAATGATCAACTCAAGTTGGGCTCAGAGAAGAGATAAGTCAGGGATATGGTGGAGATAGGTTCGCTAGCTGAATACTTAGATAAACGTTTTGTTATAGACAAAAGGCTTAGTATGAACTATTATTGTTATTTTGTTATATCCGAAAGGCTCAGATTGGAACACTTGATGTAATATGGTTATAGCCACAGGCCTAAACGATGTATAAAATATAGGATCCAGATAGAAAATTGTAGAGAGCGATAGCTATAGCAAGGATATTGTAATTTTGTTCTTCTATAAGTTCGCTGGTATCACCCTTGTTCTGGGTTGGATTCGAACTCGTGATGTACATTTATTGATTATTAATAGAAAGGGCATTAGGGGATTTTTGAGGTCTAAAATGGGCCTCCTAAGCAAAATGTATAACAAAAATAAACTTTATAAGAACCAATAGGATTCAAGATGATCATGTCAACCATGGGGGATGATTCACCATTTTTGGAGTAAAAAAGTAAAAATATTAAAAAATAATAAAATATTAAAACTACTTTTTTCAACTCATATTTTAAACTTATCTCCCTAAGGTTTTACTCAATTTTTGAGTGAGAGTACTTGTTGGATGAAACATTTAATTTCTCATCCAAGGAGTACCAATGCTACATAATTTTGATGGACCCTGCTATACGAAAAATGAGAAATACATGAAAAAACATGATTGCAATCACATTTTTCATGCATTTATCATTTTTTTTTGTAGCAGGGTCCATCAAAAGTATGAAACATGTGTACTCCTTAGATGAGGAATCAAATTATGCATCCAACGAGTGTTTCCACTCAAAATTTTAGTAAACCAATAGGGAGATAAGTTGAAAATACAAGTTGAAAAAATAGTTTTTTTCTTTTTTCCCTCTAAAATTTGATGATGTAATCAAATATTATTTTATTATTTTATAATTTCCTTACGAGGCCCATTTTAGACTTCAAAACTCCCCTAATGGACTACGCCATGTTATTTCAATCTTGTGGTGTAATTCTGTGTTGATGTGTTGATTAAGAGTTGGATCTTTACATTTCCTAAACAGGGAAACGAGTTGGTTGGCTAGGGCCCAACCAACCCAGCTCGTTCTCCCTCGTATTCTTCTTTTTTGATTAAGGCATGTTAATTTTTTTTGATTCAAAGTGTGAATTAAATAGATGTCTTTATCTGCAAAGTACAAATTTGATTTCATCACCGTGCGACGAATTCATGGTGTGCATGCTCGATTGAGTTTAATTTTATGATTTCTTTTCTTCAAAGTTTAATATCGTTTAAGCCTCGATCATGCAAGCACACATTCCTGCAACAATGTATTTACAGTTTCGCAGATTGATTCCTTTGGTTCATTACAATAATAGTCTTTTATTCTTATATGATTGATGAGCCTTAATGCGTTTTTGCAGTGCGTGATTTTCATTCTAAAGTGTTATTGATATCTCGAACTAAATATGCTTTGGTAATTTGAGACTGAATGACGTTATGACACACTAATCTGTACTTGTACATCACATTCTGTTTAGGGAAATATTAGACTCCATGTTTAGTTATTTTCAAAGAGAATATTTCTGAGTTAAGAAGGTTATAAATGTAGTTCAATTCGTGTGAATAACTATTACAAGATTGAAGCCTGCTGTCACAATTGGATGACTTCTTTAGATTGCATGAAGGAGTTCATTGATTGAAGAAGAGTGTGCTTTACCTTTGGACATTAATTCTTATTTTAAATATTGAGATTGGTTAAAGCATATTTTTTTTTGAGGAATTTATTTTGAAGTTTTGTTCACCTTTGCAAATTCTTTTTCTAAGTTAACACATTCTTTATTTTCTTATAAGAAGAATTGGAAAACTTGGTGTAGGAATATTTGTTTTGATACAGGAATCAATATCATGCTACAGGAATAGAGTGCTCTAGTCTTGAGGCTTAGAGCCCCCTGCATGAGGACATAAATCTTCAGTATAGGTGTAAAATATACTTCCAACACCTAAACTTTGTTCTGGTACTATTGCAAGCACATTGCAAGAGTACAAGAATAATAGCTTAGTGCAGGGAGAAAGATCTATCAGAAGTCAGAAATATTCAAGGGTCCAATTATTAACATGGCACACAACTACATTGAAGATAAACATAGATTTACATTTTCATTAGTCAATATTGTTTGCAAGAAGTTTGAGAGTTCCTTTCATTTATTTTCCTACAAGAGTACTTTCTTTCATATTCTAGCACTAGAGTTGCTTTAATGTAAATTGTCGGGTGATATTTTATTTTGATTATGCAAGATTACAATTAAGGATGTAGGAATAGATTTTGGAAAAGTTCATATCATTTTTGGCATTTCCTATGTGTATCTAAGTTTACAAAACCCTCGGGCTGAAAATTAAGTGATGAAGGAGTTTGCCTAATCGCAATTCCTCCACCCAACATTTTGGTGCCATTGTCAGGGAGGTGATTTGAAATTGGTAAGAACTTTCCATTTTCTGCAATAGGGCTAAGTCTGTTATTATTTTTTCTGTAGAATGCTTCTATTGTTTTGAGGATTTGATGAGTGTTGATTTGTATTCATTGAAACAATTAACAGATTCTTTTTCTTTATAAGCACTTGAATTTTGTTTTTGGATTTGATTTTTAAAATGAATGAATAATAAAGGTACGGGTCTGAAGCCCAATAAGGGCCGAAAAAATACTGAAAAATTTGAAAACTCTTCTCATATTGGACCTTCTTTTACAGGTAGAAAGTCCAAGCAGACCCAGACTCATCACGCTAGAACAATCCACTTGGATTTTGGAAACAGTGATTTGGGTGTGACATAACCTAAAAAGGGGAAGAAGGAGGCTAACGATGATCAGAAAGTTCAATTCACCATTAGTCAACCTTCTTCTTCTAGAAGTGGTCCGATTGGAGGCAACAATGGCTGGTCATGGAGACCATGCAGAGGGGAATAGGAGAACTAGGTAAATGAAGATCATTCCACTTTTGGATTTCCAATAGTGAACTCAGAAGTGAATGTAAAAATGAAGAATATTTCACCTTCAGCTCTTCCACACTTTCATGGTAAGGTGCACGAAGACCTAGATCATTTCTTTTTTATTTTGATATATTATGTTGGAGTTATGATTATTCTTCTGATGCCTAGAAATTAAAGTTGTTTCTTGCAACTCTAAGGGATTTAGCCTTGCGTTGGTTCATGGGATTAGGAGGAAACACTTAAGTTATTGGGACCAAATGAAGAGAGTATTTTTGAATAAATACAAGGAATATTGTAAAACTAGAGAAATGTAGGACTAGATCTTCACCATTGTACAAGGTGAAGATGAGACTTTGGAGGATTACTTAAAAATATTTTTATATATACTCCAAAGTTCTAAAAGAAAATTTGATTTAAGTAATATTTGAACCTTGTTCCTACGAGGACTTACTAAGGATTCTAGACATAATATGAATTTTTTAGGACAAGGAGACAATGCTCAGGAAACATTTGAACAAATTTGTGACTTGTGCAGGAATTTCTCCAGAAATCAATCTAGATCCATTAGAGGAGGTCGAAGAAAAACTAACAAACTAGGATCTATAGATGCCATGATCATTGGCTTGGATAATAAAATGGACAACATGAAAATTGAAATAATAAATACTGTTAGCAAACAAATAAAATCCTTGAAATTTCAGCAAAAAATTAGAAAAGGAACAAGAGTCATTGTCTATTTTTTGTCCAAAATGTAGAAAAAACATCCTTTAAGAGAGTGTCTTGCTGATATTAAAGGTGATAATAAATGTGTGATTTGTGCAGAGAACCATGTCACCGAGGATTGCCCCTCCATACTTGGATTAAAATCTATACTTGAAGGAGATCATTCTGAACTTGAGCTATTACATGCCATGGGAGCACGAAGAAACTGGCCACATGTATGTGTAGGTATGGCTCCAAAACCACATTTTTATGGTTATAGTGCACCTCCATATTCCTATAATAATAATAATAATCACTCTCAACATTGGTAGCACGGGAATCATTTTCATCATGGAAAGTCCTCTAATCCTTGGCAACAAGGATGGAGAGGACCAAACCATTCATATCATTCCTATCCTACTCAGATGCCATCATATCCTCCTTCCTGTGCACCACACCATATGTTGCAACCATCTTTTCCCTCTCTACCTCAGCAAAGGGAATCATTTCCACCATTTCCTTTGCCACCACCATTTAGACCACCTCAACTACGTTCTCAACTGGTACCGAATCCTAATAATAAAGTAGTAGAACTGATTCATTTGGTTGGACCGCCCCCTCTTCCTACCTATTGAACCCTACCGATTGAGATAAATGAGCTTCAATTGAGATCAGGAAGGATAGTTAAACCAGAAAAACAAAACCGATCCACGATGATTATTTAGGAGAAAAATGAGGAGGTAACTCATGATCATTCGAAAAACAACGTCACCCTTCAGCCCATTCCCGTACCTCCAGATTCACCATCTTCTTCAGACCAGCTCCCCTATCTAGAGCAATTGGTCATGGAGAAGAGTGACCCTGAGTCCACTCTGGCTTCTGAATTAAGGAATCTTTGTGTAAAGGTCCCTTTACTTTAGGCTATTTGAGAAATTCCCATCTGTATAAAGATCATTCAGGAATTATGTCTTAAAAAGCTATGGAGGAAGAGAGGAGAACCTCATACCATTCAGTTTTTTGGTAAAGCAATTGAGTTGATCACATGATGCGTATCAACGGAGAAATACATAGATCCTAGAAACCCAGTTGTTTCTATATAGATAGGTGATATCCTTGTCTCTTATGTATTAATATACCTGGGGGTGGCCATCAATGTGATGACTAGAAAAATCATGGAACAACTTGGGTTGGGCCATATTCATCCTACACCCACCGTGCTTGAACTTGCAGACATATCTAAAATCAAGCTTGATGGAGTATTGGATGACGTGGTTGTCTCTATATATTCATGGGAATACCATGCAAATTTCATTGTGCTTTAGCTAAAGAATCCAGTGGGAGGAGATCCTTTGATTCTGGGATGACCATGGCTTGCCACGACCGATGCTTATATTGGATGTCACTCCAGTGATATGTACATTTCACATGGAGACTCTAGGAAAAAGGTCACCTTATACCAACCTACTAGATATGTCTGGGAACTCAAGGATACCTTATGGTTAGATTATGATAGTAGTGATGAGGATACCCAACCTATTTCTTTGATTCAGCATCATACCAAGTCCACTCAGAATGGTGAATTATGATATTTCTTGAACAATCTAGACGATATGCCTAGTTTTGATACACTTCATCGAATCTTTAGTTTGGATTTCCAAGAAAATTCTGATTCCAAACCTTCCTTATCCCATACTGTGGTAGCTTCTTCCTGTACTATTGATCCCGAGACCACTCTTGTTGAAATTAGTCCAGGAAAATCTTTACACATTAGTTCATACCTGGATTCATTTGAGCAAGAGCAACTTGTTACCTTATTGCAAGATCACTTGGATGCATTAGCTTGGAGTTATGAAGACATGAAAGTCATTCCTCTTGAGCCTTGTACTCATCATATCTATATCCAGGAGAGAGGTTGACCTGTCCAACAACACCAGAGATGAATGAATCTCACACTAAGATATATTGTCAAGGAGGAATTACAAAACTCTTAGATGCTAATTTCATCTACCCCATTTCTGATAGTCAGTGGGTATCTCCATTAGTGATAGTCCCTAAGAAAGATGGGAGATGGTGTATTTGCATTTACTATCGAGAATTAAACAAAGCCACTCTCAAGGATTACTTTCCCCTTCCTTTCATCGATAAGGCACTAGATACCCTTGCTGGTAAAAAGTAATTTTCATTTTTAGATGGCTTCAGTGGGTATAACCAAATCCAGATTGCACCCTCAGATCAAGACACCTAATATGACAACCAATCAAAAATTCCGCTATCAACATCAACATCAAGCATTGTTTCTTCCTCTTTAATGTAGGACTAATCCCAAGGACATGCCCTTGGGGTGCATTTTCTTATTGAGTGCTTCCTCTCAGGTTGTGCAATGCACCCACTACCTTTCAAAGGGTTGTTTTGGCTATTTTTGTTGATCTTGAATGTGTTGAGATTTATATGGATGATTTTTCTATGTTTGGTAACTCATTTGATGAAGCTCTTAAAAATCTAGAAAAAGTGCTTTTACGTTGCCAAGAAGCCCATATTGCTTTGAGTGATAAAAACTGTAGATTAATGTGCAAAGCAGGAGTGGTTCTTGGTCATTTAGTTTCTGAAAAAGGTAATCAAGTAGACCCCGCTAAAATTGAAGTCATTATTCATCTGCCTGCACCCAAAACCCAAATGGAAGTAAGAGGTTTCCTAGGACATGATGGTTATTAAAGGAGATTCATTGAAAACTTTTCCAAGATTTCTAACCCCCTTTTTTGATTACTAGCTAAGGATAGTGAATTCATCTGGTCCATAACTTGCCAACAGTTGTTTGAAACATTAAAGGAAAAATTAGTACATGCACTAGTTTTGAGGGGACCAAACTGGTCCCTGCCATGTGATGCAGGAAAGTGTTGCCTCTGCGGAAAGAGGCAACCCCTCTAGCCCTAGAGTGGGTCTAGTCACAGCAAAGATAGATCAACAATTGATTTCCTTAAACATTCATTGTTGGAGGCCTACCTCAAACCGGTGGTCGATGAATTTCTGTTGCACTGCTCCAGCTTCCGCTTCCTTCTGCTCAATGAGTGATTAACCTGAAACAATACAAAGAAAAAACAACAAATCACGTAACTAGGAAACAACAATGATCTATTTACTCATAAAGTCAAGAAGTCATGAGCTATCAAGTAAATTACATACAAGACATAGGAAAACATCATTTATTGTATTAATAATTAATTAAGAGCAAGCTTACAACCAAGTCTTAACATCGCAAGCCTTCTCAGAGGGTCCAGCCAGTATGTTTCTCAAGCATTCACTCCTCAAGGATGAATCTCCCAACATGCAATGTCTCTCTCTCACTCATAAGCTTTAACACAAAGTTAAGGGCACTCCACAACCTTCCACAAGCTATCAACAATGTCACAATTTTCACACCCACACCAGCTATCTATCAAACTCAAAAGCACTAGCAGCATTGCCCAACCAAAGGAACTAGCAGATCATAGGAAAGGTGAGTGATTTAATAGGAGAAGGAGTCTCCATGAAATGTGGAAGGAGGAGCTCATCCTCAAGGAAGGTAGCACAAATGACGGAACTACCATACTAGGAGGGGAAGGGCGACCCAAACTATGCCAACAACTAGGTCTAGAGACATCTAGAAGGCTGACTGTTGAAATGAATTTGCCTAATTTGGATCGCCTTGAGCCGTAAACTAATTATTTGCGACAATATCGCGAGGAGACGATGCACACAGACCCATTTTCACTATACACAACTCATAATCTCACGCCGGGTATAGAAATACACCCGTCACAGAAAACAGATGTACACCTGCGACAGAGTCGCGATGAGACTGTTATGGACATGGGAACATCACGTATATTAAGGTTTTACTTGCGACGAGGCAGAAACTTAGGGAGTGAGGGTCAATTTGCAGCAACAGAGAGCATTTTCTTAATCTTCTTACATCAGTGGCAAGATATGAACATGTTTATTTGACACATGACACAGTAGATGGACTGAGATGAGGACAGTGACAAATTACTATGTAACATGCCATTTCATATTTCCTTCGATGTTTCAGACACTGCCATTGGTGTAGCCTTAGTACAAGAGGAGAATAAACATTCCTATGCGATTTACAACATCAATAAAAATTTGTCACCTGCCGAATTAAACTATACAGTGTCTGAGAAAGAATTTTTAGCCATTATTTTTGCTATTAATAAATTTAGACATTACATTACAGGATATCAAGTTTATGTGCATACTGATCATTCTGCTATAAGATATTTAATGAATAAACCGCTAGTGGTAGAGTGACTAGGTGGTTGCTTCTATTATAGGAATTCAATGTTACAATTATTGAGAGACCAAGAAAGTCTAATGTTGTAGTTGATTATTTTTCTAGATTAAACAATCCTGGTGAAGTAATCCTTGTTGATGATGATTTCCCTGATGAGCATCTTTTTTCCATGTCAGTAAAATCTCCGTTTGGTGTTCCTAGAGAATTTTTTTCTAACAATGGACCGTAATTTGTTTCTAACTTGGTACAGGAAGTCATGAATCAGTTCAAGGTTTGGCACAGGAAATCTACACCATACCACCCGCAATAAAATGGCCAAGTGGAATCCACAAACAAGGTGATCGAATCCATCCACACCAAAACAGTAAACATGCATAGGAAGGATTGGGCTAGCCGATTTCATGAACCCTTATGGGCTTATCGAACCACTTGGAGGAACAACACGGGGAATACACTATATGAGTTGGTGTACGGAGACAAGTCCTTTTGCTAATTGAATTTCCGATAAATACTTTCAGAACTGCAGTTCAGTTGGGTCTAGATCTGTCGGAAGCATATCAACAACATCTATTAAACTAAACAAGTTGGATGAATTTTGAAGGGATGTTGTTCAACAAAATATTTTTTGCAGTAGAAATGTAAGAAGTGGCATGAAAATATTATCAGGAAGAAACAATTCCAACCAGGTGACTGGGTACTTCTCTATGACTCTAGATTTAAACATTTTAAAGGGAAGTTCCATGCTCATTAGATGGGACTGTATGAGGTAATTCAAGTTTTCGACAATGGGGCTATAGAAGTCAAAACTATCGATGGACAAGATTTAGTTTTCCTTGTGAATGGGCATAGACTTAAAGCATATTTTCAGCCCATCACAAAGGAAGACTTCATGCAGCAAGTGCAACTACAGTCTGAAATTCAGTTGGTAGGTGGCTATTCCAAGCTATTGTAATATGATTTCTTCTCTCTTGAAATAAAATTTAAAGAAAATGAAAAAAATTATATAATGATAAAAAAAGAAACAGAATTAAAAAAATAATTTCCTATGATTGTGAAAATCAGTTTTACTGACATGATTATAGATTTATCAACCTGAAAACCAACTTGCTGGCAGGAAGATCAATTCTAATAAAATGGGAATGTTGTTTGATCTTTGTATGTGTTAATTGTCACCAATAAGAATCAGGTTCAAGTATAGGAACTAGTCCCTTATCCAAGTTTGGATAACTGGCATGAAATTTTTTACCCAAGAAACACTCAATTCCCACTACATTTATTTTATGGATCAACAATATACAGGAAGATATCAGGTGAAAATTTTCCCTTCTTCTATTCCCATTTTCGTAAAAAAAAATCCGCCTATTTTATTCTTTTTATCCCATAAATTTTACCATCCCTTTCTTCAAAGAAAATTTCCCTACCCGATTTCGTATTTCCCTCTCTTTCCCTTGAAATTGTTTCCCGAAATCCCTTTTTTTATTTTTCCCTCATGGTGGTCTCACTCTTGAATTCCATGTCGTAATTTCCTTCCCATTCTAAAAATTTGCCCTTTTTCCACTTCTTTTTTCCCCTCATGGATCGATTGTAGGATATGATGTGAACTAGAAATCAAATCGATAGGAATGTGTCAACACCAAAGAATGGCGAATAAAACCTCCTTTGTACATTCAACAAATTTTTTGATCCAGTCTATGAATTATATACTATCAATTTTTTTTTTGGTTCCCTTTATATTCCAAAAATGCTACAAATATCCTTGTGCAGTAATGTGTGTTCGAGTGCAAGAAAATTAAGTGCAAGCATGGGTAGTGGAATCATGTCTAAGTGCAAGCATGCTCAGTACAAGCATGGTTGGTGCAAGCACGTCCAGTGTAGGCATGTTTAGTACAACAATCCTCACTCCTGAGCGCGCCTAATTCGAAAAACACATGTTCTGGTACAGGAACATCTGGTGAAAAAATGTGTATTGAAAGCTTATATTTTGTTTCATGAACTTTTGTACAAGAACAATAATTGTACCACCTGCAGATAATGGCATTCAGTTTGTATTATGATTAATGCTTTGTTTTATCATTTACCAAATTAGGAAGAAATTTTTTAAGTACAAAGATATTTTAGGTTATGAAATCTCATCTTTTTAGTGAGTACTAAGTACACCTTATGTGAGATGATGGAGTAAATACGGGACAATACGATTCTCCCGAAATCCAATGCTTACCTTTCCTTGAAAAACTCATCACCTGATAATAATTTCCTTACTCCATATCCAACCTTGCATGATCGTTATATGAAATTATTATCTAAACCACTGCCTCTTCCAATCATCATCGCATGCCTGTACTTGAACCAATTCAAATTCACATCCGTGTAGTTTTAATGATGAAGCATGACCATTCAGGAAGTGGTTAATATAGCGGTGGATGTATAACTCAACCATCATTTGAGTTCTTATGTTTTAAAACCTTTTCAAAACTTGAGACAGATATTGGGTGAATTCGAATAGACATGGTGCCTATAAGGATTGATCCACGGTCCATACAAGAGATGGAACAAACAACTGAGTACAGGAATAATCTTGTAATATTGTAGGAATCTGCATTCCTCCTATTTTTGGATAAATTTGATGGATTCAACTCAACCGTGGGAATAACATTCACCCATAATTTTGATGGGAGTCAAGCCAAGCTTTGTTCGTTAGAATTTGCAGTCACAGAGGAGTCCATATCTCAGGCTACAGGTTTACCAACAATGGGGGAACAATGGTTTAAGAAGGAGAAGTTAGAAAAGAAATTTTGGCATCGGTTCGTGGTCAACCCAAAGCAGAAGGTGGACTGGGAGAACAACCTCCAGCGAAACACTATGATAGGAAAGTGGAAGGATCTCATGTATGTGTTGCAGAAGTTCCTTACTTGCGATGGCTGCTACTCACTAAATTTCGTCTATCACATACACCTAATATTGCATTTTGAATCCGGTAAGTTCATCAATTTCCCTTATTATTTGCTCAGAAGCTTAGAAAAGATGGCAAAAGGGGTTAGGAAAGGGAAGTCTAGTCAGGTTGCATATAAATTATATCACCATGGGCTAATCACAATCTTAATTAACAAGGAGATGGAAACTAAAAATATGACTTGGGAGGAATTCTTAAAGGATTTTCAGGGGTGAAGTGCAAGGAAGTCGGCTCAGAAGGGGAGTTTAGGGAAGTCGACTCAGAAGAAGAGTGCAGGCAAGAAGGGGAAATCAGAAAAGATGACCTAGTGTTCTACCAAGACCAGGAGGTCATCCAGGAGAAGGACTGCCTCTTCGAGGGTGGGTCATGTTCAGTCAACCTCCCCGTTACTTTTGGATGACTCGCCACCTGCTTCACCAAGTAATGATAATCTTTCGGTCCTTGGTGAGGCAACGTCCCATACAATGGTTGATGGTGACTATGTGGAGAAGGAAGATGACACACCATTTTTGGTCCTCTTTGGTAGGATGAAGAAAACAAAAAGTGATGTCGAGTGAAAGCAAGAACCTGGTGGAGGGTCAGGTGGATGATAGGGCACAGGAAAATAAAGCCCTTAATAATTCTAAAGTTCTAGGGACTGAAACCCTTGGTGAAATGGATGAGAAGGGTACTGAAACCCTCAATTATTTTGAAGAATAGGGTACTGAAACCCCTGGTGAGATGGATGAGAAGGGTACTGAAGCCCTTAATGATTTTGAGGAGCAGGGTACTGAAACCCTGGTAAATTGGATGAGCAGGGTACTAAAACCCCTGATAAAGTAAAAAATGTAGGACACTGAGACCCTTAGTGACATTAAGACTCCGCGTGTCGAAACCCTTGATTATTGAAATGCAGGAACTAAAAGTTGGCTAGGATAACCTCGACCTTGATGATGTCGGCACATGTCTGGAATCGACTGTTGAGAATTCTGTGCCAGAGGAATTAGGAGTGGATAACTCCACCCTCTACCTAAACAGTTAGATAGAAGAGCTCAAACAACATGTTTATGGATTGGAGGTATTAAACCAAGCCATCAAAGAGAAGAATACAGTGCAAAAGCGAGCAAACATAGAGTTGGCAAGAGAATTGAAGGAGCAGAAAAGACAAGATATGGAAATTTCGGGCCTCGAAGTGTTATGAATGTCTTAAAAAGGTGACCAAGAAACTCAAAAAGGTTCGAAGCAGGAAGGCAAAGACAATGAAAGAAGGAATCAATGTACAAGTTCAAAATTGAAGGGAGGCTCTTCTGTTTTGGTTTTTTTTTCCATTAGGTAAAGGTTGTGTGAGGACCCACAACAACTTAAGGAGGGGAGGATGTTGCTAAGGTAAATTTCTTCATTTTTAAGCCCTTTTCCCTTCAAAACCACAACCTTAGACCTCTGGTTTATTCTTGCAAAGCTCCCTATTCCTGCACTAGTCCAAGAATCGTGCCTTTTCCTGCATTAGCTTTATATTTCATGTTTAGGGGTTATAAATGTGCATAATTAATCATTTTCATAGATTTTTTACCTTTAATATTCTTTGCAACTAATATTTATTTTCCTAAAGTATTTGATATGAAATGTATTGATCATTCCATTAGCATGGTCGAGTACAGGTAGGATTTCTACACCCCTGATCAACTCGAGTTGGGCTTGGAGCGGAGATAAGTCAAGGATATGGTGGAGATTGGGTCGCCGACCAAATACTTAGATTAGCATTTTGTTATAGCCAAAAGGCTTAGTATGAACTATTATTGTTATTTTTTTATAGTTGAAAGGCTTAGATTGGAACACTTGATGTAATATGGTTACGACCGCAGGCTTGAACGAATGTATAAAATATAGGATTCAGATAGAAAATGGTAGTGAGAATATCTATAGCAAGGATATTGTAATTTTGTTCTTTTGTAATTTTGCTGGTATCGCCCTTGTTCTGGGTTGGATTCGAACTCATGACGTACATTTTTTGATTTTTAATAGAAAGGGGTTGTGCCATGTTATTTCAATATTGTGGTGTAATTCTGTGTTGATGTGTTGATTAAGAGTTGAATTTTTACATTTCCTAAATAGGTAAACGAGCTGGTTGGCTAGGGTCCAACCAACCTAGCTCGTTCTCCCTCGTATTCTTATTTTTTGATTAAGGTGTGTTAATTTCGTTTAATTCAAAATGTGAATTAAATAAATGTCTTTATTCTTCTACAAATTCTGGATTTGATTTCATCAATGTGTGACGGATCTGTGGTGTGCATGCTTGACTGAGTTTAATTTTATTATTTCTTTTCTTAAAATTTTAATATTGTTTCTGCCTGGATCGTGCAAACATGCATTCCTACATTATTGCATTTACAGTTTCGCAAATTGATTCCTTTGGTTCATTGCAGTAATAGAATTTTATTCTTATATGATTGATGAGCCTTAATACATTTCTAGAGTGCATGATTTTCATTCCGAAGTGTTCTTGATATCTCAAACTAAATATGCTTTGGTAATTTGACATTGAACGCCATTATGACACACTAATTTGTACCTATACTTCATATTGTTTAGGGAAAAATCAGACTCCATGTTTAATTATTTTCAAAGAGAATCTTTTTGAGTTAAGAAGGTTATGAATGCAGATCAGTTTGTGTGAATAACTATTACAAGATTGAGGCTTGTTGTCACAATTAGATGACTTATTTAGATTACATGGAGTTCCTCTGTTCGAGAAGAGTGTGCTTTGACTTTGGAAATTAATTCTTATTTTAAAGACTAAGATTAGTTAAGCATATTTTTGTTTGAGGAAGTTATTTTGAAGTTCTGTTCACCTTTGCAAATTCTTTCTTTAAGTTAACACATTCTTTATTTTCTTATAAGAAGAATTGGAAAAATTGATGCAAGAATCTCTGTTCTGGTACAGGAATCGATATCCTAATACAGGAATAGAGTGCTCTAGTCCTAAGGCTTATATCCCTTGCACGAGGACATAAATCTTCAGTAGAGGTGTAAAATATACTTCCAACACCTAAAATTTGTTTTGGTACTAGTGCAAGCACATTGTAGGAGTACGGGAATAATAGCTTAGTGTAGGGAGAAATACCTGTTAGAAGTTGGATACCTTCAAGGGTCCAATTATTAACCTGGCACACAACTATACTGAAGATAAACATAGATTTACATTTTCATTAGTCAATATTGTTTGCAAGAAGTTTGAGAGTTTCTTTCATTTATTTTCCTGCAAGAGTACTTTCTTTTATATTCTAGCACTAGAATTTATTTGGCCTAAATTTCTGGGTGATATTTTCTTTTGATTATGCAAGATTACAATTAAGCAAGTAGGGATAGAGTTTGGAAAAGTTCATATCCTTTCTAGCATTTCATGTGCTTTGTCTCTAAGTTTACGAAACCCCTGGGTTGACAATTAAGTGTTGGAGTCCACCTAATTGAAATTCCTGCACCCAACATTTTGGCGTTGTTGCAGGGGAGGTGATTTGAAATTGGTAAGAACTTTCCATTTTCTGTAATAGGGGTAAGTCTGATATTATTTTTTCTGCAATATGCTTCTATTGTTTGGATTATTTAACAAGTATTGATTTTTATTCATTGCAACAATTAACAGACTCTTTTTCTTTATAAGCACTTGAATTTTGTTTTTTTGATTTGATTTTTAAAATGAATGAATAATAAAGGTAGGGGTCTGAAGCCCAATAAGGGCTGACAAAATACTGAAAAATTTGAAAATTCTTCTCATATTGGACCTTCTTTTGCAGTTAGAAAGTCCAAACAAACTCAAACTCATCACATGAGAACAATCCACTTGGATTCTGGAAATAGTGATTCGGGTGTGACACAATCTAAAAAGGGGAAGAAGGAGGCTAATGATGATAAGAAAGTTCCATTCAACATTAATCAACCTTCATCTGATAGAAGTGGTCTGATTGGAGGCAACAATGGCTGATCATGAAGACCATGCAAAGGGGACCGACGAGAACCAGGTAAATGAAGAGCAGTCCACTTTTGGATTTCCAATAGTGAACTAAGAAGTGAATGTGAAAATGAAGAATATTTCACCTTCAGCTCTTCCATACTTTCATGGTAAGGTGCACAAAGACCTAGATTCATTTCTTTTTGAGTTTGATACATTATGTTGGAGTTATGATTATTCTTCTCATGCCTGAAATTAAAGTTTCTTCTTGCAACTCTCAAGGATTAAACCATGCGCTGGTTCATGGGACTAGGAGAAAACACTGTAAGTTCTTGGGACCAAATGAAGAGAGTATTTTTGAATAAATATAAGGAATATTGTAAAACTAGAGAAATGCAGGACGAGATCTTCACCATTGTACAAGGTGATGATGAGACTTTGGAGAATTACTTAGAAATATTTTGATATATACTCCAAAGGTCCAAACACAAATTTGATTTAAGTACTATTCGAATCTTCTCCCTACAAGGACTTACTAAGGATTCTAGACATAATCTAAATTTGTTAGGACAAGGAGACATTTCTCAGGAAACTTTTGAGAAAATTTGTGACTTGTGCAAGAACTTCTTTAGAAATCAATCTAAATCCACTAGAGGCGGTCGAAGAAAAAATAACAAAATGAGATCGACAGATGTTATGATCATTGGCTTGGAGAATAAAATGGACAACATGAAAATTGAAATAATGAATATTGTTATCAAACAAATAGACTCTTTGAAATTCCAGCAAAAATTAGAAAAGGAACAAGAGTCATTGTCTATTTTTTGTCCAAAATGTAGGAAAAAATATCCTTTAATAGAGTGTCCTGTTGATATGAAAGGTGCTAATAAAGTGTGATTTGTGAAGAGAACCATGCCACCCAAGTGTCCCTCCTATAGTAGCTGCTACAACCAACCTCCAAAATTTTGGCCTGCACCCAAATTCAGAGCCTCCCTTAAGAGTTTCACTTGATGGTTGCATACACTTAGAGTTCACTCTGTGAGCTCGTGTGAGCCTTCGCACCCACCTTGCTTGTTCATTCCACCCAAGATTTTGTATATTGATGTCAATGTCTTTCTTGTGACCAGGTTTTGGTCATGTTCAAGGTCTTCACTTCGTGTGTACATGTTATGTTCGCTATGAAAACATCTATCACACTCCCACACAGAGTCACATTCACTATCGCGCAAGCATTGTCACGGTCGATCAATGATCAATCACGAGTTTCGCGCTTGTTGCTAACACCATCGGTCAATGATGTTGAACATGTGTGTCTAGTTGTTTTGAGATGTTTCGTTGTCAATTCATGAGGGTGTGTGTTTGTAAGATCACATTTTCATCTTTCACTCTTTCACACGCTTAGTCATTTTGCATAAGTTCTAATGACCAAACTACCCTTTAACAACTGGACCATACCCCCCCATCGACATGATCGACTGTCAACCAAAACAACATATAAGCACCAAGAAAGTCATTTCAAGATGTGCTGCCCACAAGCGATTCAATCAACCTTCATGTTGACCACTCGGAGATTTGGACCCAGTAGCCACCCAAGCACTGACTTCCCTCAAAAATTGTGCAGAGGCTACTGACCTTGCCCACTTTGCTGACTAAAGAAATTGCGTAGAGGATACTGACCTTGACCACTCTGTTGACTGAAGAAATTGCGTAGACAGGTCGGACAGACATCCAATTCTTGTCCTTGTCTCCCTCAAAAAATTGTGCAGTTTTTCCATCCAGTCCTCTTGACAGTCGACCGGCTGCTCATCGAGAAAATTGTGTAGTTTTCACGAGCAGGCCCTCTGCTGCCCAATAGTCCACTCAACTTAGAAATTGAGCAGAGATGATCAGCAAGTTGGCCTCCCAGCCTCAGTGCAGTTTCCCTCGCCAAAAGCTCCCAACAAGAGACAGCTAGTTCCCTCCACGAATTGTGAAATTTCTGCTGCCAAGCTCCCGGCAGATGACTGCTTGTTCTGCTTGGGAATTACACAATTTATGCTGCTAGTGATTCAACATCTAGCTACCAGTTCCCTCCAGGGATTGCACAATTTTGGCTTCCAGGCTCCCGGCCAGCTCCTCCAAAAACCTACGCAAATCCTGTCTGCGAGTCCTCCCTGCAACCCGACCTGTTCCTCTAAGAAATTGCGCAAATTTTGTTGTCAAGCCCCATTGCCCGCTTGTTTCCGAAAATGTGCAGATTTTTTCTGCCTCGCCTTCTTGCAGCCCAGACTTTCCCTCCCAAAATTTGCATATTTTTTCCTTCTAGCCGAGCCAGACCATGCAGATAGTCACTTTCGTCTTGGATTTCCCATCTTCATCACCCAGTGACCCTTGCACTGTTTTCATCTGTATTGCTCAAGAGCCATCATCCTTCCTTGCAACCTTGTTGCCTCTCCTAGTCACTTACATCAGAAATGATCATGTGTCATGGTAGACTAGGAGGTTTTTGGATTTGATGTCATCTCACCATGAATGATTGTAGGTACATGTACACCAACAAACATGGCGCGATGACGAATGGGATGAATGAAAGGAGCACATGCAGAAGGACAGGTTCAAAAATGGATGAATGAATGATGCATGCGAAGACAAGTGCTCGTGAATGGATGATCATGCAAAGATGTGTTCGCAGACGGACGAATGAGAAAAATTGCAAGATGTGCTTGTGGATGGACGAATGAACAAAAATGCACCTTTCGCGAATAGATGAGCCTGTCAAGCTTTCCAACATACAAGCAAGAGGTAACGTGCCAAAGAAACATCAAGAAAACCAATGACCATCAAAGACTCTACACACTTTACCATGCAGAGGTGAAGCTGTAACACACTATGAAGACATCCATCACCCAACAACACTGTAGCTTGACATGCACTCCAGTAGTAACACGAATGCACCAGCACTGTCATGTCAAGTTGTGTAATGAGTCATGTCATCCACATCTCTATTATTGGCCATGTTTTTAATTAATGTAATGTAACATGGAAGTCCAAGAGATCCACTTGCTGTAAAAAGAGTCATGTAAAGTCGAAAAGTCATTGAAGTCAAATAGTCATGAGGGTAGTTGAATGGCCACAAGGGTCAGTTTCACCCTTGGCTATAAATACCCCCCTCATTTGTACATGCAAAGGGATTTTCACCTCAGCTCCTCCCACATAGCTAAGAGAGTCTGTAATATTTTCTTTAAGGAGTAAGTAGTGGCTTCAACACCCCGCGCATGGGGTTAGTGATGTATGGTGTAACAATGTGTCTTGTAAATTTCACTTAATTCAGAAGCCTCCTAACAGGCCAACATGTTATCACACATGTATTATAACTGTTGTAAGAATAACATTGAACACTTGTAATGCATGTTTCTTTATCCTGTGTTGAACACTTGAACTTATTTCACTTGTTGTAATACATAATCTGTTAATGAAAATGTGTTGTATATGATGTTAACGATATCTCGCTCATGGAAGCTACCTCCCCGGACACCAGCCAAACCTTTCAAATAAAACTTCTTGTAACAATCGTTGTACTAATGCAGACTCATCCATTGAGTGTTGTACATGTTATCTTCCCTTATTTGTTGTGATTGCGGCATCCATGTGGATTGCTCCTCTGGAAGCTATTCATGTCTTGTTGTGTTGTGTGTTCCTAGCAGAGTTTAAGCTTCCTCCCAATCGACTTGGGGCTCACTCTCACCCTCTCCCTTTACATTGAAAGAAACATTGACACAAGTAACACTAGCAATCACCAAGCACGCAAACACCACTTCTCAAAGACAAAGTAGGCCACTCTCTTGTGCTAACAAGCAAGAGTTGAGGTAAATCCTTAAGAAAATGGAAACCGAGCCATCATACCAGATGGGACTCCCACACCAAATAGTGTGAGGTCTAGTTGGGACTTCATACAGAGGTGATCCCATAAATATTGGCAAGTCCAACACCGTCAACATTTATAGCACTAGAAGGAGGGCAGCCAATTGTATATGGCTGAACATCCTCTCACACTCATTCATCAACCATCTGGTCAAGGCAGTAACTCACACTCCCTCTCACCTACACACAAATATGTAGTTGGTTACTCCTCACCACCCAAGATTGAATATGAGATTCCGTATTAACACCTTCACTCCATCCGTCCCATAACTCGCTAGTTCGCGAAAGCAGTCGGATTGATCCCAGGCATACAAAATATTCCATACGCATCAAGAAATCCAAAAGCCACTCCAACAAGAGTTGTTGTATCATTGGTGGAAGAAGCAGTCCTTGCTGCACTTGGAGGTCTGAAAGAAGCTATTGAATACAGAGAGGAAGCTCCAGTCTTCCAGCATGGTGATCAAGACATTCCTGTGACCTTGGGATCAAAATTCGGTACAAGAGGTAGAGGGGAATGTAGTGGAGGAGGGAGAGACGAAGACAAACCAAAGGACTCAGAGTTGGAACCATCAGATTCTAAAAGAGAGGAGGAGAAAGAAGAAGAAGAAATGGCTGACCCAAATCTTGAATGGATGACTCAAGGACCATTGGCTCCCCCAGTTGTTCTGCACAAGATGTCGAAGTGAGTGGAGAGAATGAACATCAAATTCAACCCTGACAGCATGGTGAAGGTAGAAGACCACTCATCTAACTTCTACCTATAGCTGCAGACCCTTGAGGTACTGTATGATGACGTAGCATGTAGATTGTTCCCATGTACCTTGGACGGTCACGCAGTTGCATGGTATCACAACCTTCCACCAAACTCTATAGAGAACTGGGGTGCATTCAAACACATGTTCCTTGAAAAATTCGTTGATGACAAGACTCCAACCATGCTACTCAAAGAATTGGGAAGCCTCAAGATGGAGGGAAAAGAGAAGGTTAAAGACTTCAATTAGAGGTTTATGCGCATATTGTACAAGTTTACAGTGGACACTAAACCTCATGACTCCATCACAGTTGATTACTACACGTCTGCACTGCCAACTAGCATTGTGTAGTTCGTCAAGTGAGATGCGAAACCAACACTCTTAGAAAATTGAAAAGAGGTTATTACTGTTGAAAAAGACATGCATGCAATTGGAGTCATCAAGGATGTCAAATCAACAAAGGACTCCAAGGATGTAAGCAGGAAGTCCCAAGCAATGGAAAGCAAGGGTAGAGACAAGGAAGCAACTGATATTGTGACCCTCACTCGCATTGTCAAGAACTTGACTACAGAAGTGTTCGAGTTCAAACAATAGAAAACAAACACATTTGCAAACAACCATCTGCCCAAACAGAGACAGGAAAGCATCTCATCAAGTAGCAACTCGTTCGCTTCAAAAACTACACAGAAGCCTATGTTCCAGGCTGAATAGTGTGAAAATCCTAATTTTTGTTCTTTCCATGAATAACATCATCCCGAGAACTCTTGTTCAGACTGGAAGTGAGTCACAAGCTCTTTTTGTAGTCATACACTCGATGTGGAAAGAAATATCTAGGAGCAGCTGGAAGACACTGATGATGATGAAAAGGTTGCACATGATGAGCCATCAAGCTCTTGGCATGTGGTGAATGTGTATCAGTGCTCGCGAATTATGTTAAAGATGAATACTGAGAAGCAACCCCAAAAGAAAATTAACTGTTACAATCTTAGGAGTAAAGGGGCTCACCCCACACTTGGGGAAATGCAAGAGAAGATGAGACTACCGATGCGGAAGGTCGATACGCCAATTGGCCCAAAGCAGAAAACACAAAACAATTTCGGGAATACATCGGCGGACAAGAGTACATCCATGAGAAGTAAGCTACAAAAAACTTTGCTGGACAACACAAACATCTATCCTACCCCAAACACCTCAGTAAATCTACCACCTTTGGACTAAAAAATTGTTGATGACATGAAGAAAACGTGAGCAAACATTAGTTTGTTCAAGTTACCTAAGATCTAGATTTAGTGAGATATCATGTTGCGCACATTGGGACAAACAACAACGGACATCACAACCTCTACTAGCAAGGGATAAAGAACACCTCCCAGATCACTTTCCACTATGTTCAATACACTCCGAATGGAAGAAGTGAACTCAGGTTGCCCTCCATTCCTACTATCTTTTGAAATTTTCAATTGCAATGTTCACAACTTCTTGGTTGATTCTAGCATGACAACCAACATCATGCCACTCTCCATTGTGAAAAATATCAATGCGTAATGGAGAGATACATCCACGCGAATCATCCAATTTGATTGAACATTAGTACCAACCAATGGTGAACTACGAGACGTGATCATACGAATATGTTATGATGGTCAAGTCCACCAATGCATTGACATAGTGGTTGTGGACATACCAGAAGCATACAGTCTACTACTTAGCAGAGACTGGTCCAACAAGCTAGACATATATTTTGCTACAGATTGGTCTCACATGTGGCTTTTGTACAAGGGCAAGTGCAACCAAATCTGGGTGTTTTCTGAGAGGGACATGAAGCATAATTTCACTCCCCTTAATGGTGAGAATGAATTGTTGGCCTCTGCAAATCTCATGTTTGGCAACTGCCTCCTTCAAACAACATTGGGGTGTTATCCTGCACGGTCAACTCCAACCCCACCAGGCATGCAGTTGGGACTCCTTCCTTGCCCAATTGATGGTAATGAAACTTGTACAGTACATTGTACCAATAGTAGCAGTAGTAGCAGTAGTACTAGCACATCAAGCAGTCCATGTATAGACAAGTTGTAGACCATGTACTTTGAAGGATCAAAGACACGGGATGGCTGGTGTGTCTTGATCAACCCTTACAATAGGAAGCATATTGTTTCAAGTCACTTGGAGTTTGAGTACACAAATAACGTTGTTGAGCATGAAGCACTCATATTAGGCTTGTAGAAAGCCATCAACCTTGACGTGGTCGCACTCAAAGTGGTAGGTGATTCAGAGATATTGGTATGACAGGTACGTAATACCATTCACTGTTTATCACTACATCTCAAAAGTTACCAACAAGAGGTATGTCAACTAATATCAAACTTCTAAGCATTTAATACCATTGATGTACCTCGTATGCGTAATGCAGCAACCAATGCACTGGAAAATGCGACTTCGAGAATGTCACCGATTAGGGATAGATTTACTATTGAAATTTTATACAAAGCATCTATCCTGGAAAACATAACTAACTTACACATGTTTAATGATGATCAACAGATATTGTATTTCATGGCCAATGCTGACGTCTTCAAAGATGCAGTGATAGACGATGACGAGCACGAGTGCTCTCCGCAATCTGAAGATGGTAACAGGAAAGGCCACCTTATCACAAAGGGTGTGGCAACATTGGAAAAGATTTATGAATTGCAAGAATGTTTTCAGGGGCCAAGGTACAACAAGACCCACAGTTCTACCATGAGGCACGAACTGATTAACCTGGGAACATAACAAGATCCTAAGTTTGTCAATATTGGTACATGCTATACATAGCAAGAGTGACATGCCTTCATCCACTTGTTCAAACAATACCGAGAGGTGTTTGCGTGGACGTATGATGATCTAAAAATTTATGACACACAGATCATCCAACACATCATCCCGATCAAGAACGGTTCAAGACATATCAATAGAAGCTTAGCAAAGTACATCCATCACTTGAACCCCTCATACAGAAAGAGATTACTAAGCTATTGGATGCACAGATCATATACAAAATTCATCATTGCACATGGGTCTCAAATATTTTTCCTATACGTAAGAAGTCTGGGGAAATCCACTTATGTGTCGATTTCTAGAACGTAAACCATGCCTCAGACAAAGACAACTACCCTGCGATGTCTATGAACCATATTTTTCAAACAATATCTAGGACACATATGTTTTATCTTCTTGATAGTTTCTTAAGATACAATTAGGTTCTAGTAGCAGAACCTGGCAGAATCAAAACTACTTTCCATCCACGAGGGGTACATTCGCTTATAGATGAATTCTATTTGGGCTGGTAAATGCAGGCACAACATTTCAGCGTGCCATGGACATCGCTTTTCGTAGACTCATCGGATAGAGCATAGTGGTATACCTTGATGATGTGACTGTGTTCTCAAGAAGAAGAGAGGACCACATACACCATCTGAAGAAAATTTTTGAGTGATGCTGGAGATATGGGATTTCCTTGAATCCTAAAAGGATCGTATTCGCAGTGTTAGAGGGGAACCTCCTTGGACACATTATTTCCAAAAGAGGGATCAAGGTGGACCTGGACCAGGTCCAAACTATCACACAGATCCCTTACCCAACCAACAAGAAAGACATGCAGTCCTTATTGGGCAAGAGAAAATTCCTTTGGAAGTTCATCTCGGATTATGTGTAGATAGTTAAGACCATGCAGGACATGATCAAGAAAGAAGCACTCTATTGCTGGGGTAAGAGGGAAAAGTATGTGATGCAGGAGCATTAGGCTCAGTAATATAATTGTATTTTAGTAGACATAGGGGGTCTTGTGTTTTCAACGAAGCTGGTTTCCTGAGTATTAAATTAATGTAATTATTATGGTTTTGAATGATTTTAATGAGAGACACTAGAATAGGGATAAATTAAGTATTGTGAGGCATATTTGTAAATGTTCTCGAATATAGAGAACATGAGTGATGATGAGTGATTAGTGAGGATTGAGAGATTTTGAAATATTGTAAATCTTAGATTAGGAATTGGTTTCATGATTTTGGGGATTAAAGAGAATCCTTAGGATTTAGTTCAGTTGTTGAGATCCTCAAGGGATCATTGAGAGATTTTAGGACTTCAAGAGTAGATTAAGGATTTGAACCAAGAAATGGGTTACAGAACATTTTGTATAAATGTAAGCCTAAAAGGCATAGAAGAGGGTTAGCTAGCTAGGAATTAGTTCGAGAGTTAGATAGGGTTTGATTGTAAGCCTGAGAGTAGGAAAGGGAAAATACCACTAATTAGAAAATTGGCCAGAGAGAGAGAGAGACTCATTATGTAATTATTTGTTTATATATACACAGAGACTTCGATTCCTGAGTGTGTGATGTGTGTTTATTGATGGAATTATAGATTGTGTGTGAATTAGAGTAATTTTGCATAGTATATGTATGCAGGTGGAGTTAAGTAGAACACAGAGAAGAAGTGGAGGATGAAGGATCGCGATCTCATCATTTGAATGCGTTTGAAGGATCAAAGTTGAAGCTCATGAGTGATAGTGTTTAAGAGTACGTGGAAGTAAGTTCGGGAGGGACTTGTGTTGCAGAACAACTAAAGACCAAAAACCCTAGAGAACACCTAACACACAGAAGAACAGAGAGAGGACAGTGTACAGAGGAGGATTACAACAATTGGAAGTGATTGAACATGTTCAGAAGGGATAAATTCACAAAGGAAAATATAGGCGAGTTGAGTGAATAGACCAGAACACTTAGAAATTGCATAAAGACAAAGGAAAGGAAACACACGAAGAAATGAAGTAATCGTGCATAGGAACCGTTGGATCAGTTAGATCAACGGATGAGATTCTGTGAGATGAATGGTAGAGAGATTATTGCACAAAATAAAGTTAAGAAGTGAAGGGATTAGATTAATCCACGTGTTAGCTGAATAGTGTGTGGTCTTCATAGGTGTTCGTAGTTTCTCGCACGGGCTCAATGCTGTAAACGGTATTTCTGAATTCTATGCGATTAGCCTTAGGGGTTGACACGTAGCACATTGTGGGAAGAGAAAACCACTTTTCTCATGTGCTCTCGGTCTAATATCGATTGTGCATGTAATCTACGCGAGATTGTGCGATATCCGTTGGATAAAGAAGGATTGATCTACGGTGGAGATTTGGCCGCACAAACGTTGAGTGGGTGACGCGACAACCATTGGATCGATTGGAGTAGATCAACAGTAGATATCGTCTGGTTAGTTAATGAGCAGATGACACGATAGTTGTTGGATCTGAAGGAAGAAATCAACGGTGCAGATTTGAAGCATAGGTTGAGCATCGGTAAATGTGAAAAGTCATGTGAATCAGAAGAATGGTAAAGTAATTAAGGGTTAAATGGTTTATGTGTAATTTATATTATACAAGAGTTATAATAGAAATATAGCAGAATAAATATATTATGGTTAATATGTGTGAGTAATAAGAGTTAACGAAAGTTATTGAAGGGTCGTATAGTTTCCGCTCAAAGGTTTATTAAGGTTTTGACCTTGGATAGCTAAATCAAATGTTTTCTCTTAAGCATTTAATTAAGAACATTAAAACTTGGTTATAGAGGGTTTCAGCATGGATCAGGTTATTAATATTGGGACACAGTGTGACATGGAATTTTATTTGCATACTATTGGGAAAGATGCGGCTTTACTGCATCATTTTTGGTATCAGAGAAGAACAAGGAAATTTTGTGCGTAAGAATTCTTTGAGAAAAATTAGAATAGAGTTATGTTCTGAAGGTATGCATACAGGCAAAAGGAGATCAGATTTTAAATCTGACAAACAATAGGTACACATAGATAAAGTGTAGCAGAATTTGCAGATGTAAAGAAAATAGAGAAAAATCCATTCAAAGTGCAGGTGAATGGTAGAACAAGATCATGTAGAGGTCTTGAAGATAGTAGGTGAGAAGATTGCAGCAACCTAGAGCAAGGAGTGCTCAATTGGTTCCAGAGGAAAGAACCAAAGAGATGCCAAAAGACTGAGCTCAGAGGAGAAAAGCTTAGTGAGGCATGTGTAACAAGAAGGAGACTTATTACTGTAGAGGTTTTGTTGCAACTGACGGAAAATTCATAAGGGCAATTCCACAGAGGATGTGGGTAGAATTGCTAAGGGGTAAAGGAAGCTCGTAAGAGTTTCTGAATGAAAGAAGAATGTGCCAGAACCTTGAAGAATTCCAACAGAGGTTGGATAAAGAGGATAGTTGTGTTCTTAAAAGGTGCAGATGAGTTGAAGCCTAGAAGGAACAAATATAAGTTCTCAAAGAGGTTCGAGAGAATAGAGAACCAAGTGCTTGGCAAAAGACCAAGTACAGAGGAAAGCTTGGTGAGGTAAGTGGCAGTAGGGGGGACTTGTTGTTACAGAGGCTTTAATACAATTCATACTAAGTGAGTGAGGAACTCATGAATATAGAGAAGAATATGACTACTAATAGTCATAACAAAGATAATAGAGGTTTTGGGGAAGACCACAGCAGAGGAAAAGTGAAGAAGGAGGATGCCAAGGCAAATGGCAAGAGAATGAGTCAAGAGGAGCGTGACAAGGAGATTGCAGAGTTAAAGGAACAACTTTATGTATTAAGGATGCTACTAGAGGAAAACCAAAGACAAGGTTGGGCCTTGAGGAAAAAGACAGTGAAGTGGCATAAGTTACCGAGAAGGATACAATAGAGGCAAGTGAAGTGGTTGGTGGAAAAACTCATAGAATCTGTGTTGGAAATGGAAGTTTCTATTTGTGAAGCAGAACAAGGTGAAGTTTTGGGTGAATATGTGATGACGACAAAAGCCATAACTACCCATAGTATGCAAATAAAATTGCATGTCACCTTGTGTCCCAAGATTAATCACTTGATTCATGGTGAAAACCCTCTATAACCAAGGTTTAATGTTCTTAATTAAACTCTATGCGGAAATGTTTAATTAACTATCCAAAGTCTTAAACTTTAATAGAACTCTGATTAATTCTTAATCCTTATAACTTAACCCTTCGGTAATCACCCACGCATATTAACCATACCATAGTCTTTAGACTTTGCTTAAACTCATCTTAACCCATAAAACATTATTCTGCTCATTTCTATTATAACTCTCCTATAATAGAAATATTCCATAAACCAACTTAAACCTTACCTTTCAGCCATTCCTCGGACCTTTGCATGTATATTGATGCTCCCTTTATCACATTGAATCTGCACCATTGATCTGTCTCCTTGATCCGATGATTATCGTGTCGCCCACTCATTTCTTCAGACTGACTCCTTAGCGCATTGAATCTCCACAATTTATTCCTCCTACCTCAATCCAATGGTAACTGTGTAATCTCACGCAGATTACATGCACAATCGATATTAGACCGAGAGCACACAAGAAAAATGGTTTTCTCTTCCCACCGTGTGCTACGTGTCAACCCCTAAGGCTAATCGTGTAAAATTCAAAAATATCGTGTACAACCTTGAGCCCGTGTGAGAAAATACTTACTGCCTATGAAGACCACACCACTATTCAACTAACACATGGATTAACCTAATCGCTTCACTTCTTGACTTTATTTTGTGTGATAAGATCTCTACCCTTCATCTCACAAAATCTCATCTGTTGATTTGACTGATCCAATGGTTCCTGTGCATGGTTACTTCATTTCTTCATGCCTTTCCTTTCCTTCGTCTTTATGCAATTTCTCAGTGTTCTAGTCTAACCACCCGATTCGCCTATATTTTCCTTTGTGTTTATCCCTTCTGAACTTGTTCAATCACTTCCGATTGTTGTACTCCTCCTCTGTACACTATCCTCTCTCTTTTCTTCTGTGTATTAGGTGTTCTCCAGGGTTTCTGGTCTTTGGTTGTTCTGCAACACAACTTCCTCCTGAACTTACTTCTGCGTACTCTTAAACATTGTCACTCCTGAGCTTCAAATTTGATCCTTCAAATGGATTAAAATGATAATATCACGATCCTTCATCCTCCACTTCTTCTCTACGTTCTGCTTAATTCCACCCGCATACATATACTATGCAGAATTACTCTAATTCACACACAATCTATAATTCCATCAATCAACACACATCACACACTTAGGAATCAAAGTCTCTGTGTATATATAAACAAATAATTACATAATGAGTCTCTCTCTCTCTCTGGCCTAATTTTCTAATCAGTAGCCTTTTCCCTTTCCCGCCTGTAGGCTTACAATCAAACTCTCTAACTAAATACTAGTAACTCTTTAACTAGCTAACTCTCTCTATGCCTTTTAGGCTTACATTTATACAAAAGGTTCTATAACCCATTTTGGTTCATATCCTTAATATTTTGAACTAAATCTTGAATATCCTCTAAGTCCACTTTTGACTCAACTAATCCCTAAGGATCCTCTCTAGTTCCACCAATCATGAAACAAATTCCTAATAAAAGATTTACAATTAATTTCCAAATCTCTTAATCCCTATGGAATCTTAACTAGCCTAAATCTCTCATGTTCTCCAGCATTTGAGAACATTTACAAATATGCCTCACAATACTTAATTAATCCCTATTCTAGTTTATTTCATTAAAATCACTCAAAACCTTAATAATTACATTAATTTAATACTAAGGAAATCAACTTCCTTGAAAACACAAGACCCCCTATGTCTACTAAAATACAATGATATTTCTGAGTCAAATGCTCCTGCATCAGACTCTCAAGGTTGAAAAAATTCACGATCTCCTGATAATGTGTTCCCATATGTTGATAGAAAACTTCCAGGGTCCCAAACTTTAGTTTGTAGTTGTCTGAATGCTCTGTTCCTTTGTTGTTGTTGTATGTTTGTTGTATTCTATTTCATCTTCCTCTCCTTGTCAATCAGGTTCAAATTTTGATTGATCACTCTTCCTGTTGGTGTCAATCTCCTCCATATAGACTGCTTCATCATTAATTTCCATAATTAATCAATCTCTATCTCTAGCACATCCTTGAGTTGGTACATACTCTACCATTTGTTGTTGTACTCTGTCCACTTATCTTCAACTTGCTGTTCATTATCTTCTCTTTGAAGTTGTTATATTCTTACTATTTCCCTTTCATCCTTATCCTCTTCCATCTTTACTTGGCTACTCATATGTGCCCAATTCCCTCCGTCATCTGTAACAAAACCTTCACTCACAATACAATTATTGAAATTAAAAACATGAGGCCTCCGTGCCTCTTCTTCCTTTGGCAACATTTTAGTGTGTTGCTCTGATTTTTCCTCTTTTATCAACACATAAGTATGTTGATTCAACCTCTATAAAGAATTCTCTGAAGTACTCTTAAGACTGTCAACAAGTCTTTCTTCCACACCATCTATTTCAATCATGTTTTTCTACTCTTGTCCATTGTAATGAACTCCTTCTTCTACAATCACACTATCATACTATGAGTTTTCCAACAAATACTCCAGCAATTCAAGTTCTCTATGACACTACATAAGTATTTCATCATCACTTATAATTCCTACATTTATACACAAATTATTATTTTGAAAATTACAAGGTTCAATAGTCTCAACTGTTGCTTCACATATCAACTCTTCAGACTGAATTTCATCTCCTTCTTTCACAAGAAATTGTTCCTGTGTTGTAACACCTTCAAACATCAATGCTTTACTAAATTCTTTCTGCTACAATAATTCACTGCTTTTCTCATTTAAGAGATATTCTCCATCCTTCTTTACTTCAGACTATTTATCTTTTGAAAGATACTCTTCCATACTTTTGACAGCTTCAAAATGCTTCTCATCCTCTGCAAAACCTGTAATCACATCAAAATTATTAGACTCAAATATACAAGGTTTTACATCCTCCTGCTGATCTGAATTTGTCCAACAGTTCAAAAAATCATCAATAATTACTTCTTCAATAAAATAAATTTCTTTCTGTCTTGAATTTTCACAATAATTCATAAGATCTTTAACTGATCTCCATTCTTCGTCTTCACCCAAAATTTCACCTTGTTCTGCTTCACAAATGGAAACTTCCATTTCCAACTCAGCTTCTCTGAGTTTTTCTACCAACCACTTCATTTGCCTCTACTGTAGCATTCTCTATAACTTATGCCACTTCACTACCTCTTTCCTCAAGACCCAACCTTGTGTTTGGTTTTCCTCTAGTAGCATCCTTACTACATTGAGTTGTTCTTTTAACTCCACAATCTCCTTATCAAGCTCCTTTTGACTCATTATCTTGCCATTTTCCTTGGCATCCTCCTTCTTCACTTTTCTTCTACCGTGGTCTTCCTCAGAACCTTTGTTATCTCTGTTATGACTATCAATAGTCATCTTCTTCTTCATGAGCTCCTCACTCACTTACTATGAGCTTCATTAACATCTCCGCAACAGCAAGTCCTCCCTGCTGCCACTTACCTCACCAAAGCTTTCCTTTGTACTTGGTATTTTGACAAGCACTTGGTTATCTATCTCTGGAACCTCTTTGAGAACTTCTCTCTGCTCCTTCTAGGCTTCAACTCATCTGCACCTTTTAAGAAAACAATTATCCTCTTGTATTTCAATCACAATGAAATACTAGGTTCTGACCACATTCTGCTTTCATTCAGAAACTCTTACTAGCTTCCTTCATCCCTTTGCAATTCTACCCACATCCTCTGCAGAATTTCCTTTATGATGTTTCTGTGAGATGCAATAATACCTCTGCAGTAGCAAGTCTCCTTCTTGCTACACATGTCTCACTATCTCCTCTGAGCTCAATCTTTCGGCATCTCTTTGGTTCTTTCTTCTGGAACCAATTGAGCACTCCTTGCTCTAGGTTGCCGCAATCTTCTCACCTTCTTATGCCGCTACCTTAGAGACCTATGCATAATCTTGTTCTACTATTCACCTGCACTTTGAATGGATTGTTCTCTGTTTCCTTGCATCAACAAATTCTGCTACACTTTATCTCTATGTGTCCACTGTTTATCAGATTTAAAATATAATCTCCTCTTGCCTGTATACATACCTTCAAAACATAACTCTGTTCTAAGTTTTCTCAAAGAATTCTTACACAAAGAATTTCCTTGTTTTGCTCTGATACCAAATGATGATGGAAAAAGCTACAACTACGCACAGTATGCAAATAAAATTGCACGCCACACTGTGTCCCAATATTAATCACTTGATCCATGGTGAAAACCCTCTATAACCAAGATTTAATGTTTCTAATTAAACTCTATGCAGAAATGTTTAATTAACTATCCAAAATCTTAAACTTTAGTAGACCTCTAATTAATTCTTAATCCTTATAACTTAACCCTTCTGTAATCACCCGCGCATATTAACCATACCATGGTCTTTAGACTTTGGTTAAACTCAACTTAACCCATAATACATTATTCCGCTCATTTCTATTATAACTCTCCTATAATATAAATATTCCATAAACCAACTTAAACCTTACCTTTCCACCATTCCACGAACCTTTGCATGTATACCTATGCTCCCTTTATCATGTTCAATCCACACCATTGATCTGTCTCCTTGATTTGATTGTTATCGCATCGTCCACTCACTCCTTCAGACTGACTCCTTAGCGCATTAAATCTACACAGTTTATTCCTCCTACCTAAATCCAACAGTGATCATGTAATCTCGCGCACATTACATGCACGATCAATATTAGATCGAGAGCACGCGAGAAAAGTGGTTTTCTTGTCCCACCATGCACTACGTGTCAACCCCTAAGGCTAATTGCGTAGAATTCAAAAATACCATTTACAACCTTGTGCCCATGCAAGAAAATACTTACCGCCTATCAAGATCACACCACTATTCAGCTAATACCTAGCTTAATCTGATCCCTTCACTTCTTGACTTTATTTTGCGTGATAAGATCTCTACCATTCATCTCGCACAATCTCGTCCATTGATTTGATTGATCCAATGGTTCTTGTGCATGGTTACTTCATTTCTTCGTGCCTTTCCTTTCCTTCGTCTTTATGCGATTTCTCAATGTTCTAGTCTATTCACTCGACTCACCTATATTTTCCTTTATGTGTTTATCCCTTATAAACTTGTTCAATCACTTCTGATTGCTTTACTCCTCCTCTATGCACTATCCTCTCTTTGTTCTTCTATGTATTAGGTGTTCTCCAGGGTTTTTGGTCTTTGGTTGTTCTGCAACACAATTTCCTCCTGAACTTACTTCCCAGTACTCTCAAACAATGTCACTCTTGAGCTTCAACTTTGATCCTTCAAATGGATTCAAATGATTAGATAACGATCCTTCATGCTCCACTTCTTCTCTGTAGTCTTCTTAATTCCACATGCATACATATACTATGCAAAATTACTCTAATTCACACACAATCTATAATTCCATCAATCAACACACATCACACACTCAGGAATCGAAGTCTCTGTGTATATATAAACAAATAATTACATAATGAGTCTCTCTCTCTCTCTCTCTCTCTCTGGATTTATTTTCTAATCACTGGCCTTTTCCCTTTCCTACCCATAGGCTTACAGTCAAACTCTCCACCTAACTAACTAACTAGTAACTCTCTAACTAGCTAACTCTCTCTATGCCTTTTAGGATTACATTTATACAAAATGTTCTGTAACCCATTTCGGTTCAGATCCTTAATCTTTTGAACTAAATCCTGAATATCCTCTAAGTCCACTTTTAACTCAACTAATCCATAAGGATCCTCTATAGTTCCATTAATCATGAAACCAATTCCTAATCTAAGATTTACAATTAATTTCCAAATCTCTCAATCCCTATGGAATCTTAACTAGCCTAAATCTCTCATGTTCTCCAACATTCGAGAACATTTATAAATATGCCTCACATTACTTAATTAATCCCTATTCTAGTTTCTCTCATTAAAATCACTCAAAACCTTAATAATTACATTAATTTAATACTCAGGAAACCAACTTCCTTGAAAACACAAGACCCCCTATGTCTACTAAAATACAAAGATATTTTTGAGCCAAATGCTCCTGCATCAAGATGAAGAATGTAGATATGTGAAATATCTTATGAACTATTGTGATATTTCAAGATAAAAAGAAGTTTAATTTGATGAAGAAGGAATTATTGATTACTTTTAGAACTTTTGGACAAATTTAAATCAACAGGAGGATGTAAAACCTTGTAATTTTGATGTGATTACAGGTTTTGCAGAGGATGAGCAGTCTTTTGAAGCTATCAAAAGTATGGAAGAGTATATTTTAGAAGATAAATACTTTGAAGTAAAGAAGGATGGAGAATGTATCTTGGATGAGAAAAGTAGTGAATTATTGCAGCAAAAATACAGTAGTAATACAATGATGTTTGAAGCTGTTATATCAGGAACAATTTATTGTGAAAGAAGGAGATGAGATTCAATTTGAAGAACTGATATGTGAAGCAACAGTTGAGACTATTGAACCTTGTAATTCTCAAACTGATAAATTGTGTATAAATGCAGGAATTATAAGTGATGATGAAATACTTATGAAGTGTCATAGGGAACTTGAATTGCTGGAATATTTGCTAGAAAACTCAGAGTATGACAGTGTGATTGTAGAAGAATGGGTTCACTATAGTGGACAAGAGTAGAAAGACACCATTGAAGTAGATGGTGTGGAAGAGAGACTTGTTAAAAGTTTCGAGAGTCCTTTGGAGAATTCTTTAGAGAGGTTGAATCAGCATACTGATGTGCTGATAGAGGAGGAAAAATCAGAGCAACATACTGAAATGTTGCCAAAGGAAGAAGAGGCACTGAGGCCTTATGTTTTTCATTTTAACAATTGTTTTGTGAGTGAAGGTTTTGTTGCAAATGTTGGAGAAAATTTGGCACATATGAGCAACCAAGTAAAGATGGAAGAGGAAGGAAAATATGTTGGAATTGATGAACATCATAGTAATGTATTTGAGAGGAATAAAGTACAAGGGGAATTGGAGGACAATTTACTTTTCGAAAGTAAATTTACAGATATTGAGCAGAGGTTGTTTGGAAAATCACAAGAGGGTAAGGATGAAAGGGCGGTAGTAAGAATCTGACAACTTCAAAGAGAAGATAATGAACAATAGGTTGAAGACAAGTGGACAGAGTACAACAACAAATGGCAGAGTATGTACCAACTCAAGGATGTGTTGGAGATAGATATTGAAGAATTATGGAAGTTAATGATGAAGCAATCCTGATGGAGGAGATTGACAACAATAGGAAGAATGATAAATCAAAATTTGAACATGATCGACAAGGAGAGGAAGTCAAACAAAGTACAATAAACATACAACAACAACAAAGGAACAAAGCATTCAGACAACTAAAAACTAAATTTTGGGACCCTGGAGGTTTTTATTAACATATGAGAACACATGATCAGGAGATCATGAATGTTTTCAACCTTGAGAGTCTGATGCAAGAGCATTTGGCTTAGAAATATCATTGTATTTTAATAGACATAGGGGGTCTCATGTTTTCAAGGAAGTTGTTTTCCTGAGTATTAAATTAATGTAATGATTAATGTTTTGAGTGATTTTAATGAGAGACACTAGAATAGGGATTAATTAAGTATTGTGAGGCATATTTGTAATGTTATCGAATATAAGAGAACATGAGTGATGATGAGTGATTAGTGAGGATTGAGAGATTTTGAAATATTGTAAATCTTATATTAGGAATTGGTTTCATGATTTTGGGGATTAAAGAGAATCCTTAGGATTTAGTTAAGTTGTTGAGATCCTTGAGGGATCATTGAGAGATTTTAGGACTTGATGAGCAGATTAAGGATCTAAACCAGGAAATGGGTTACAGAACCTTTTGTATAAATGTAAGCCTAAAAGGCATAGAAGAGGGTTAGCTAGTTAGGAGTTAGTTCGAGAGTTAGATAGGGTATGATTGTAAGCCTACGGGCAGGAAAGGGAAAAGGCCATTGATTAGAAAATCAGGCCAGAGAGAGAGACTCATTATATAATTATTTGTTTATATATACACAGAGACTTCAATTCATGAGTGTGTGGTGTGTGTTGATTGATGGAATTATAGATTGTGTGTGAATTAGAGTAATTCTGCATAGTATATGTATACAGGTGGAATTAAGCAGAACATAGAGAAGAAGTGGAGGATGAAGGTTCATGCTCTAATCGTTTGAATCCGTTTGAAGGATCAAAGTTGAAGCTCAAGAGTGACAGTGTTTAAGAGTATGCAGAAGTAAGTCAGGAGGAAGTTGTGTTGCAGAACAACCAAAGACCAGAAACCTTGGAGAACACCTAATACACAGAAGAACAGAGAGTGGACAATGCACAGAGGAGGAGTACAACAATCGGAAGTGATTGAACAAGTTTATAAGGGATAAACCCACAAATGAAAATATAGGAAAGTCAGGTGAATAGACCAGAACACTGAGAAATCACATAAAGATGAAGGAAAGGAAATGCATGAAGAAATGAAGTAACTGTGCACAAAAACCATTGGATCAGTCAGATCAATGGACAAGATTGTGTGAGATGAATGGAAGAGATCTTATCGCGCAAAATAAAGTCAAGAAGTGAAGGGATTAGATTAATAAACTAGAACACTGAGAAATCACATAAAGACGAAGGAAAGGAAATGCACGAAGAAATGAAGTAACTGTGCACAGGAACTCTTGGATCAGTCAAATAAACATACGAGATAGTGTGAGATGAATAGAAGAGATATTATCATGCAAAATAAAGTAAATAAGTGAAGGGATCAGATTAAGCCACATGTTAGCTAAATAGTGGTGTAGTCTTCATAGGAGGTAAGCAGTTTCTTGCGTGGGCTCAAGGCTGTAAATGATATTTCTGAATTCTACGCGATTAGCCTTAGGGGTTGACATGTAATAGGGTGGGGAGAGAAAACCGCTTTTCTCGTGTTCTCTTGGTCTAATATCGATCATGCATGTAATATGTGCGAAATTGAGCGATATCCGTTGGATAAAGTAGGATTGATCTACGGTGGAGATTTGGCCACACAAAAGTTGAGAGGGTGACGTGATAGTCATTGGATCAGATGGAAAAAATCAACAATAGAGATTGTCCAGTTAGTTGATGAGCAGACGATGTGATAGTCGTTGTATCTAAAGGAAGAAATCAACGGTGCAAATTTGAAGCGTAGGTTGAGCATCGGTAAATGTGCAAAGTTGTGTGAATTGGAAAAATGGTAAAGTAATGAAGGGTTAAATGGTTTATGTGTAATTTCTATTATACAAGAGTTATAATAGAAATAAAGCGGAATAAATATATTATGTTAATATGCGCGGGTAATAAGAGATAACCAAAGTTATTGAAGGTTCGTATAGTTTCCGCTCAAAGGTTTATTAAGGTTTAGACCTTGGATAGTTAAATCAAATGTTTCGCTTAAGAATTTAATTAAGAACATTAAACCTTGGTTATAGAGGGTTTTCACCATGGATAAGGTGATTTATCTTGGGACATAGTGTGACATGCAATTTTATTTGCATACTATGGGGAAAGATGTGGCTTTTCTACGTCAGTATGCATTCTCCCAAATTAAGCAGGACATTGCGGAAGTGCCTGCACTCTACAACCCAGTCTTCAAGAAGGATTTCCTGCTATACACCTTCACCTCCAACAATTCACTAGTTGTAGTACTCACTCAGAAGGATGAGATAAATGAATAATGCCTAATCTCCTTCATGAGCACAAGCATTCAGGGACTAGAATTCAACCACCCCACCATTGAGAAGCAAGACTATGTAGTTTACAAGGCATTGAAACACTTCAGGCCCTACTTGCTGAAGAATCACTTCATAGTCTTCATCCCTCACCCAACAGTCTGCACATTGCTTGTACAACAAGAATTGGGTGGATGGCGAGTGAGTTGGATGACAGGCTTGTAAGAGTATGATCTTGAATTCAAGCCAGTTCACACAATCAAAGGACATGGGCTCTACATACTTGCAGCTGAAGCAATACATTCTCTAGAGAGCGAAGAAGATCTCATCGCTTGGAAGCAGGAAAATGAGATGTATGATATAAGGCGATCATCACCCATTGAAGATGTAACCTTTGGTATGCATATGTGTGCCAATACCCTAAGCAGGACACCGTACCCTCTCACTTTCCATCAGATAGAATAGGGCATTATGCCTTAAAGCCTTAGCATATGAGTCAGTGCACAGAGTTCTTTACAGAAAGCACAGTAATGGAGTTTTTCTCAGGTGCTGGGAGGCACATGAATCAGAGAAGGTACTTCAAGATCTGCATGATGGACCTGTCGGGGGTCACTTTGCAGGAAACACCACTACGCACAAAGTTATGCGAGCTAGTTTGTATTGGCCTACATTATTCAAGGATGCACATACTTATGCTCACAATTGCTCGGTCTATGAGCGATGCGCCGATAGAACACAAAAATCAGCGGCCCCACTGCACCCTATTGTAGTGATCGAACCATTCCAACAGTGGGGCTTGAACATCATTATGGAAATATTCCCACATTCATCAAAGAAACACTACTACATACTAACAACAACTGAATACTTCAGATGGTGGATAGAAGCAATTCCGCTTAAACAAGTGAATGACTAGGAGGTCATAAGTTTCCTCCAGTAGAACATCATCTCATGCTTCTGCATTCCAGTATCACTTGTTTTTTATAATGCAATGTGCTTCTCATCCTTGAAACTCTATGATTTTTCATTTCAAAATGGTATTGTGCTAAATTATTCATCTTTATTACCTATGAGGAAACAGTCTCATAGAATCCACAAATCAAAACCTCATTCGCATGATCAAGAAGACTATTTTCTCTGAGTGGCTTAACTGGCATACCGCCATGACAAATGAATTATGGGCTGACTGTTAACACCCAAGCCCTCTCTAAATACTTCACTGTACTTCTTGGTTTATGGTAAAGAAGTCATCCTCCCGCCAAATCTACTCACCTCTACTTCAGCTTTCCAAAGAATCCCAAGGCAAGCCTTGCTAGCTACTATAGTGTAGGATGGATGCTCTCGATAAGCTCCAGGAAGAAAGAATGAAAGAAAAAGAAATATTCACACTCTACCAGAACCTTATCAAGAGATGGTTCAATGAGAAGCTTGCAGGGAAAGCTAACTTCAATGTTGGTGACTTAGTTCTGAAATGGGATAAGCCCCATGAAGACAAAGGAAAACATATGAAGTTCCAATCCCTTTGGATTGGTCCATGTACAGTCCATGAGAAGCTTGGCCCAAACATGTATCGTTTGCAATCACTTGATAGGAGGGTTGAGAACCTTCCTGTTAACAGCCAAGATCTCAAACATTACTTCCAGTAAGCCGGCCATGCCTCGTGCCATGTACATAGTCTGCTTGATGCTTGTTGTTTTCATCTTGTTTTCTTTGCTTACTATCTTTGTTTTCACTTTGTTTGTTCTGCTTGCTATTTTTGTTTACGCTTGTTTTTCTTGCTTGGTATATTACTATTTTTGTTTGCGGAAATAAGTGCTTCCAACTACTATGTTCTAGCTTCTGAATAGAGTATGTGGCTGAAATTTGAAGAGACTTGTGACATTGTAGCACTTAGCCAATCTTATTTTCGTCTTCTCTATGCTTGGTTATAACCTTCGACCAATGATGTCTTGACGAAAAATATGAACTGTCTGCAAGGGAATTTTTGGTCCAACCATGAACTTGTGTCCACAGTGGGAAGCACCATGCCTATACTCAACGTTCTGCTCTATGTTCTCAAGCTCATCCAACTAGCAGAAACGAAGAAGGGGAAATCTAAATGAGAAAACCTATGTCAGAGGTCTTACATACTGCTCTGAAGGAACAACCTCTTATGTTCTCAATAAGTTGGGATCCCTCTTCTGCCCCAAAAATAAATAAGTGCCTATGCATAGTCCTCTTGTAAAATACAAAGGCAAAAGAAGAGAAAGGCTTCCTGTGCAGAGAGGTTAAGCATGCAACTCCACTGGGGTATTGGCCAGGCTTGCTGGCAGTGGAGCAATGTGTGTGTTCCTACATGACTTTCGGGGTATTGTCTAGGCCTACTGGTAGTGGAGCAACACCAGAGATGAAAACGTATACTCTAAAAATATTCAACTCGTGAGCTAAACTACCCTTCCCGAATTCGAAACACTGTGATCAAGTTGAACTTTTGATTGTGTTTGACTGATTTGGAAAAAGGTGAACCATGTAAGTGGGGAAGGAAGTAACTCACATAGTGATTTAATACTCTTCGAAATACCAAGGCCCTGTGCTATCAATAAGCCAAAATAGAGAAGCTAGAGTTTTACCAATGTGTCGCCAAGTGTTGTAGTGACTATAACCACCCTCCAAAATTTTGGCCTGCACCTAAATTCGGAGCCTCGATTGAGAGTTTCACTTGATGGTTGTATACACTCGGGTTCACTCCATGAGCTTGTGTGAGCCTTCGCACCCATCTTGCTTTTTCATTCCACCCAAGCTTTTTCATATTGATGTCAATGTCTTGTTTACGACGATGTTCTGGTCATGCTCAAGGTCTTCGCTTCGTGTGTACATGTTATGTTCTCTATGAAAACATCTCTCACACTCACACATGAAGTCACATTCACTGACGTGCAAGCATTGTCATAGTCGATCAATGATCAATCACGAGTGTCACGCTTGTCTCTTGCACCATCGGTTAGTCATGTCGAACATGTGTGTCTAGTTGATTTGAGTTGTCTCGTCATCAAGTCATGAGGGTGTGTGTTTGTAAGATCACATTTGCATCTTTCACTCTTTCACACACTTAGTCTTGCATCTTTGCTGAAGTTCTGATGACCAGAATCCCCTTTAACAGTCGGACCATCACCTCACCATCGACTGTCACCTAGAACAATGTAGAAGCACCAATTCATTTCAAGTTTCGCTACCTGCAAGCAATTCAATCAACCTTCATGTTGGCCACCCAGAGAGTTGGACTCGACAGCCACCCCGAGACTGAATCCCCTAAAATATTGGGCAGAGGCTTCTGACCTTGCCTGCTCTGCTAACTGAATAAATTGTGCATACATGCTACAGAGACACCTAGTGCTCGTCCCTGTTTCCCTAAAAAAATTGCATATTTTTTCTAGACAGTCCTTCCGACAGTTGATCGACTGCTCATCCAAAAAATTGTGCAGTTTTCACAAGCAGGCCCTTTGCTGCCCAGTAGTCTGCTCAGCTTAGAAATTGCATAGAGATGATCAGTAGGCAGGCCTCCCAGCTCAGTGTAGTTTCCCTCACTTGTAGCTCCCAGTTGCAGACTGCGATTTCCCTCCTAAAATTGTGCAATTTCTGCTACCAATCTCCCGACAGCTGACTATTTATTCCCATTAGGAATTGCACAGTTTATACTGCCAGTGACCAGTAGCTATCTGTCAATTCTCTCTAGGAATTGTACAGTTTTGGTTGCCAGGCTCCCTACCAGTTCCTCCAAAAAATTGTGCAGATCCTGTCTGTGAGTCCTCCCTACAGCCTGACCTGTTCCTCCAAGGAATTTCTCAAATTTTGTTGTCAAGCCTCGCTGCCCGCTCCTTCTGAAAAATGTGCAGATTTTGTTTGCCTTACCTTCCCGTAGCCCAGACTGTCCCTTCGAAAATTTGTGTAGTTTTTCCTTCCAGCTGAGCCATACCACACAGACATTCACTGTCATCATGGATTTCCCATCCTCATCACCTAGTGACCCTTGCGTAGTTTTCATCAACAGTGCTCAAAGTCATCATCCTGCCTTGCAACCTTGTTGCCTTTTCCAGTCACTTGCATCCGAAATGATCATGTGTCATGGTAGGCTGGGAGGTTTTTGGATTTTATTTCATTTTTCCATGAGTAACTATAGGTACAAGTACACCAACATACATGTCACGACGAATAATGGGATGAAACAAAGGAGCACATGCATAAGGATAGGTTCACCAACAGACGAATGAATGATGCATGCGAAGATATGTGCTCGCAAATGGATGATCATGCAAATATGTTTCCGAAGAAAGACGGACGGGAAAACATGCAAGATGTGCTCACGGACGGATGAACGAACAAACATGCAAGATGTGCTCATGGAAGGATGAACGAACAAACATGCAAGATGTGCTCATGGACGGATGAATGAACAAACATGCACCTTACATGGACAGATGAGCCTGTCTATCTTTCCAACATACAAGTAAGAAGCAACGTGCTAAAGCAACATCAAGTGAACAAACGACCATCGAAGACTCCATGCACTTTGCCATTCAGAGGTGAAGATGTAACACACCATGAAGACATCCATCACTTAGCAGCACTACAGCTCGACATGCACTACAACACCAACACGATTGCAACAACAATGTCATGTCGAGTTGTGTCATGAGTCATGTGATCCACATCTCTATTGTGGGCCATGTTGTCAATCAATGTAGTGTAACGTGGAAGTGCAAGAGACCCACTTGTTGTACAAAGAGTCATGTAAAGTTGAGAATTCATGGAAGTCAAACAATCATGAGGGTAGTCGAACAACCACAAGGGTCAGTTTCACCCTTGGCTATAAATACCCCCTCATTTGTACATGCAAAGGAATTTTCACCTCAGCTCCTCCCACATAGCTAAGAGAGTTTGTAATATTTTCTTTGAGGAGTAAGTAGTGGCTTCAACACCCTGCGCACGGGGTTAGTGATGTATGGTGTAACAATGTGTCTTGGATCTTTCGCTTAATTCAAAAGCTTGCTAACAGGCCAATGCATTTTCACACATATATTGTAATTGTTGTAAGACTAACCTTGAACACTTGTAATGCATGTTTCTTTAGCCTGTGTTGAACACTTAAACTTATTTCACTTGTTGTAATACATTTTCTATTAATGGAAATGTTTTGTATATGATGTTAATGTTGTCTCGCCTGTGGCGGCTACCTACCTAGACACTAGAAAAAATTTCACATAAAACTTGTTGTAACAACCATTGCACTTGTGCAGACTCATTTGTTGAGTGTTGTACGCGTTATCTTCCCTTCCATGTTGTGACTACCACATCCCTGTGGACTTCTTCTCCAGAAGTTGTGCATGTCTTGTTGTGTTGTGTGTTCCTAGCAAAGTTGGAGCTTCCTCCCAACCGATTCGGGACTCACTCTCACCCTCTCCCTTTACAGTGAAAGAACCATTGACACAAGTACCACAAGTAGTCACTAGGTACGTGAACACCATTTCTAGAAGACAAAGAAAACCACTCTCCTGTGATGACAAGCAAGAGTTGAGGAAAATCCTTAAGACAATGGAAACTGGGCCATCATACCAGATGGGACTCCCACACCAAAAAAATTGAGGTCTAGTTGGGACTTCATACTGGGGTGATCCCTTGAATGTTTGCGGGTCCAGCACCATCAACACCTCATACCCAGCTCAAAAGTTGTACTTGAAGGAGAGCATTTCAAACCTGATCCATTACATGCCATGCGAGCACAAAGAAACTGGCCACAGGTATGTGCAGGTATGGCTCCTAAACCACATGTTTATGGTTATCATGCAACTCCATATTCTTATTATAATAATAATAATCACTCTCAACATTGGTAGCACGTGAATCATTTTCATTAGGGATAGTCCTCTCAACCTTGGAAACAAGGATGGAGAGGTCCAAACCATTCATATCATTCTTATCTTGCTTAGATGCCATCATATCCTCCTTCCTATGCACCACACCATATGTCAAAACCATTGTTTCCTTCTCTACCTCATTAAAGTCAATCATTGCCACCATTTCCTTTGCCACCACCATTTAGACCATATTAACTACACGCTCAATCAGTATCTAATCCTAATAATAAAGTGGTACAATTGATTCATTCAGTTGGACCGTCCCCTCTTCCTACCTATCGAACCCTACCGGTTAGGATAAATGAGCTCCAATTGAGATCGGGAAGGGCAGTTAAACCAAAAAAAAAAAACAATACATGATGATTATTGAGGAGAAAAATGAGGAGGTAACTCCTGATTATTCGAAAATCAATGTCACCCTTCAACCCATTCCCATACCTTCAGATTCACCATCTTCTTCAAACCAGCCCCCCTATCCAGATTTGTTCGTCATGGAGAAGAGTGACCCTGAGTCCACTTTGGCTTCTGAATTAAGGAATATTTGTATAAAGGTCCCTTTACTTCAGGCTATCCAAGAAATTCCCATCTGTACAAAGCTCATTCAGGAATTGTGTCTTAAAAATCTGAGGAAGAGAGTAGAACCTCAGACCATTCAGTTTGTTGGTAGAGCAACTGAGTTGATGACAAGATGCATATCAATGGAGAAGTAAAAATATCTTGGAAACCCAATTATTTCTATCTAGATAGGTGATATCCTTGTCTCTAATGTATTTATAGAATTGGGGACGACCATCAATGTGATGACCAAGCAAACCATGGAACAACTTGGGTTGGGCCATATTCGTCCTACACCCACCATGCTTGAACTTGCAGACAGATCTAAAATCAAGCCCGATGGCGTATTAGACGACGTGGTTGTCTCTATAGATTCATGGGAATACCCCATAGATTTCATTGTGCTTCAACCAAATAATCCAGTGGGAGGACATCCTTTGATTCTAGGAGGACCATGGCTTGTCACAATCGATGCTTATATTGGATGTCACTCCGGTGATGTACATTTCACATGGAGACTCTAGGAAAAAGGTCACCTTTTACCCACCTCCTAGATCTATTCGGGAACTCAAGAATACCTTATGGTTAGATTATGACAATAGTGATGAGGAGACCAGACCTATTTCTTTGATTTAGAATCATACCGAGTCCACCCAGGATGGTGAATTATAAGATTTCTTGAAAACTCTAGACACTATGCCTAATTTTGATACACTTCATTAGCTCTTTAGTCTAGATTTCCAAGAAAATTCTGATTCCCAACCTTCCTTATCCCATACTGTGGCATCTTCTTCTTGTACTCTTGAGCCCAAGACCACTTTTGTTGAAATTAGTCTAGGAAAATATTTACACATTAGTTCAGACCTGGATTCATCTGAACAAGAACAACTTGTTACCTTGTTGCGAGATCACTTGTATGCATTCGCTTGGAGTTATGAGGACATGAAAGGCATTCCTCCTGAGACTTGTACTCATCATATCTATATCCAAGAGGTAACTTGACCTGTCTGACAACCCTAGAGACAAATGAATCCCACACTAAGAGATATTGTTAGGGAGGAATTACAAAAACATTTAGATGCTAATCTCATCTACCCCATTTCTAACAATTAGTGGGTCTCTCCATTAGTGATAGTCCCTAAGAAATATTGGAGATGGCATATTTGCATTGATTATTGAGAATTAAACAATTCCACTCTCAAGGATTACTTTCCCCTTCCTTTCATCGATCAGGTGCTAGATACCCTTGTTGGTAAAAAGTAATTTTCATTTTTAGATGGCTTCAGTTGGTATAACCAAATCTAGATTGCACCTTCATATAAAGACAAAACTACTTTTACATTTCCTTGGGGTACATTTTCTTATCGAGTTCTTCCTTTCAGGTTGTGCAATGCACCCACTACATTTCAAGAGGTTGTGCTGGCTATTTTTGTTGATCTTGAATGTGTTGAGATTTATATGGATGATTTTTCTGTGTTTGGTAACTCATTTGATGAGTCTCTTAAAAATCCCAAAAAAGTGCTTTTATCTTGCCAAGAGGCCCATCTTGCTTCGAGTGATAAAAAATGTAGATTAATGTGAAAAGAAGGAGTGGTTCTTGGTCATTTTGTTTCTGACAAAGGTATTCAGGTGGACCCCGCTAAAATTGAAGTCATTATTCGTCTGTCTGCACCCAAAACCCAAAGGGAAGTGAGAGGTTTCCTGGGACATGTTGGTTATTACTGTAGATTCATTGAAATTTTTCCAAGATTTCTACCCCCGTTTTTCTATTACTAGCTAAGGATAGTGAATTCACCTGATCCATAGCTTTCCAACAGTCGTTTGAAACATCGAAGGAAAAATTAGTACATGCACCAGTTTTGAGGGGACCAAACTAGTCCCTGCCATTTCATATTTCCTCCAATGCTTCAAACACTAACATTGGCGCAACCTTATGACAAGAGGAGAATAAACAGTCCTATGCTATTTACTACATTAGGAGAAATTTGTCACCATCTAAATTTAACTATACAGTGACTTAGAAAGAATTTTTACCGTTATTTTTGCTATTAATAAATTCAGACATTACATTATAGGATATTACGTTTATGTTCATACTGATCATTCTGCTATAAGATATTTAATGAATAGACCTTTAACTAGTGGTATAGTGACTAGGTGGTTGCTTCTATTACAAGAATTCAATGTTTCAATTATTGATAGACTAGGAAAGTGGAATGTTGTAGCTGATTACCTTTCTTGATTAAAAAATCATGGTGAAGTAATTCCTGTTGATGATGATTTCCGTGATGAGCATCATTTTTCTATGTTAGAAAAATCTCCATGGTTTTTTGACATAGTTAACTATGTAGTCACTGGAAAGATACCACCTCACTTATTTGCTCGTGAAGAGAAAAATATTATTCAAAAAAGTGCTTCATATACTTGGATACAGGGAGACCTCATTTACACTGGACTAGATTTTGTTATTCATAGATGTGTAAGAGAGGAAGAAATGTTTGATATCTTAAAATATTCCCATGATGAACCTTGCGGTGGCCACTTTACTGATAAGCGAACTGCATATAAAATTTTATGCACTGGATATTTTTGGCATTCTTTGTTTAAGGATGCCAAGAAACATGTTAGGCGTTGTGATAGTTGTCAACGAATGGGTCAACCTGTTCAGGCCAATGAAATTCCTTTATGTCCTCAAGTAATGATTGAGCCCTTTGAGAAATGGGCTATTGATTTCATAGGACCCATAAACCCCACATCTTTAAATAAAAAGAATATCTTGGTTTGTACTGATTTTGTTACTAAATGGGTAGAGGCTAAAGTTGTTTCTTTTTCCACTAAAAAAGTTGTTGTTGATTTTCTGTTCAATGAAATTTTTACTAGATTTGGTGTTCCTAGAGAAATTATTTATGACAATGGATTGCTGTATGTTTCTAACTTGGTACAGGAATTCATGACTTAGTATAAGGTTTGACATAGGAAATATACACAGTACCACCCATAAGAAAATGGCCAGGTGGAATTCACAAACAAGGTGATCACATCCATCCTCACCAAAACAGTAAACATGCATATGAAGGATTAGGTTAGCTGATTTCCTGAAGCCTTATGGGTTTATCTAACCACTTGGAGGAACAACACGGGGTATACAACATATGATATGGTGTACGGAAAACAAGTCCTTTTTCCAATTTAATTCCATATAAAGACTTTCATAAATGCAGTTCAGTTGGGTCTAGATATCTTTGAAGCACAATAGTAGGTCTATTACAGCTAAACGAGTTGGATGAATTTCGAAGGGATGTTGTCCAATAGAATATTTTGTTGAAATGTGGGAACAAGAATATTCCAATTTAATTTGTCCTTGAATTAAATTGTGAATTAAAATCGAATTTAGTCTTAACATCTACTTGGAAATAATTAATTAAGTTATTTTGACTTAATTAGTTAGAGAAATTCAAGTTAGAAGTCTTTCTGAAGTCATGCAAGAGTTATCCCTTAAATTAAGGAGATACGATTGAGCTATATTTGAGTTGTAATTAGTTAACTCAGTTTACTGAGTTAAGTCCAGTTAAATTAGTTCCAAACAATTTGAGGAACTAATAAAGAGTTAACAGTCAGTTGACGCATGCATGCACTCAACTAGTGTACTCCAGTGAATTGAAGATTCCCTCATTAGAAACTCATGCATGTCTATTATGAGAAAGACCCAGTTGAGATTAAAGTCAAGGATAATGTACTATTAGTTGCATGTGTTTTCTTATAAATAAAAATCATGCATGCAATCAAGGATCATTCCTTGAGGATTGCGTAGTTCTGGCAATGTGTGAGATCAAGTGATCATCCACTTGGTAGATGAGTTTTCAACTTGGTTGAAGGAGAATCATCCCAGAGGAATAATGCAAGGAAATAGGAGCTTGGAGGGTAGTGAGGAAGACTGGACAGCAGCCAAGATTTCTTGTGAGCATATGTGAGGATTGTATTGAGAGATCGATAGCTGTGAGAGCTAAGGCTTTGTATAATTCCTATGTATTTCCACTTTGTATGATAATACAGATAGTGGGGTTTTTAGCTGAGGCTTTCCGCAAAGTATTTTCATGTGTATTGTGCATTGATTCTTTTTCTTCTGGTTATATTGTTCATCTCAATATTTAAGATTTCACAAATTGATAGTAGAAGTAGGTTATAGCATTCTACTTTGATTTATATTGCATTATCGAGTTAACCCGCACCAGATTTTCTACATGGTATCAAAGTTGGATTTATAGAAATTTTCTACATGGTATCGGAGCCAAGTTTATCAGAGCTATGAATAGTAAGTTCAGGGTGGCAGGTGCAAATCGAATTCATATCATATGTCAAGATTGGTCAATGGTTCTCTATGGCTTGAGACTCGAGTATGCCTTGGAAGGTAGCTCAAATTACATAGCATGGAAATATGGAATGGAGGTTGTATTAGAAGACAATGGTTTGAAGGAATTCATTGATCAAGAAATCCCAAAGCCAGCTTCAACTAATGCACAAGAGTTGGCTGAGTGGA
>APFE030677745.1:138750-159246 GCA_000404065.3 Pinus taeda
TAATGGAGACTTTTAGAATTAGCATATTGTTGTAACTAGATATGACTCTCCAAATGTGTCGTATCTTAGGCTCTATTTTAGGAGATTAGTTAGCTAGTTGGTTTGAATAGCATTTAATGTAAATGGACACTTGTTATTTAATAAGTTATCCATAATTAGAGGTAGTTAGGACATGGAGCTTATAAATAGCTCATTGCAAGAGTGTTTGTTTAGTTCGGGTGTAAGCTCTTGCAAATCAATCATGTAATTATTTTTTCTGATTAATAAAAGTATGTGTCTGAGGACACTTCTGTTTCAATATACAAGACTTCCCAAAGGTAAACTTGACCAAGTTGACACATGCAAAGGTTGTACCTTGGGAAAGTACACCAAGTCTTCCTTTCATGAACAAGATAGTCGAGTAGAGGCTATCTTAGAGCGAGTTCATACTGATGTGTGTGGACCCTTCTCGACGGCATCCACATCAAAGAAAAGGTATTATGCGATGTTCATTGATGATTATTCTCGTAAACGTTGGATTTATTTCATGAAGAAGAAGGACCAAACCTTCATAAAGTTTTGTGAGTTCAAAGATTTGGTCGAGAAAGAGACATGGAAGAAGATCAAGGCCTTGACAAGCGACAATGGTGGAGAATATGTCTCTCAAGAGTTTAAGGAGTTTTGTGCAGTGGAAGGAATTAAATGGGAGTCGATGTCACCTCATAACCCACAACAGAATGGGGTGGCTGAGAGGAAGAATAGAACTATTGTAGGGGCAACACGGGTAATGCTGCATGACCAAGGCCTACCACTTGACTTGTGGGTTGAGGCATGCAATGCAGTGGTCTATTTGCAGAATAGAATCCCGCATCGCATACTTGGGATGAAGACACCAGAGGAAGCTTTCTCTGGTAAGAGACCAGATGTGGGTCACTTCAGGATCTTTGGCTTATCGGTATATTGGCATGTGACAAAGTATGCATGGAAGAAGCTTGAGCCGACAGTAGAGTTGGGGATACTTGTGGGGTAAACTGATACACCTCACAACTATTGGGTGTAGTTGCCTACCAGTCGGAGGACAGTGGTTTGCAGAGATCTCAATTTTGATGAGTAGAAGGCCATGTGAATTTCCCTTAAAATGGAGCTCCAAATATAGGATGTGGATGAACTATTGGTTCATATGGGGGAGGAGCCTCAGACTGATGTAGAGAAACCGCATGCAGAGGTTCCAGGAGTGGAGAAATCCACTCAATCAGAGTCTTCTAGAGATGGACAGAAGCACACAAGAGAAGCTGACATATTGTTGAAGGATGCGAGAGAGAATGTGGGAGCACCATATTCTCAGTGTGGACAGAGGAGGTCACCTGAGAGGTACACTAGATACATGGCCCTTGCTAGGGAATGTGTTGAGACTGAGCCATCTTCCTTTGAGGAAGCAATGTAGCAACCGATTTGGGTTGATGCTATGGTGGAGGAGTATGACTCCATAGTTCGTAACAGTGTTTGGGACGTGGTTCCAAGACCGGAGAACAAGTTATTTGTGAGTTCACATTGGCTTTACAAGGTAAGGCAAGCTGCTGATGATGGGAGGATCATGTTGCTGCAATATATTTTGACACAGGAGAAAGACGCTAACATTTTGACAAAGGCATTGTCAAAGTGTAAATTCGAGTTCCATAAGGATAGGATCGGGGTGGCAGATAGTCCCTTTCTTGTTGAGAGGGAGTGTTGAAATGTGGCAACAAGAATATTCCAATTTAATTTGTCCTTGAATTGAATTGTGAATTAAAATCGAATTTAGTCTTAACAATTACTTGGAAATAATTAATTAAGTTATTTTGACTTAATTAGTTGGAGAAATTCAAGTTAGAAGTATTTTTGAAGTCATGCAAGAGTTATTCCTTAAATTAAGGAGATAAGATTGAGTTATATTTGAGTTGTAATTAGTTAACTCAGTTTACTGAGTTAAGTCTAGTTAAATTAGTTCCAAACTGTTTGAGGAACTAATAGAGAGTTAACAGTCAATTGATGCATGCAGGCACTCAACTAGTGTGTTCCAGTTAACTGAATATTCTCTCATCAGAAACTCATGCATGTTTATTATGAGAAAGACCCAGTTGAGATTAAAGTCAAGGACAATGTACTATCAGTTGCATGTGTTTTCTTATAAAGAAAACGCATGCATGCAGTCAAGGATCATTCGTTGAGGATTGTGCAGTTCTGACAATGTGTGAGATTAGGAGATCATCCACTTGGTAGATGAGTTTTCAACTTGGTTAAAGGAGAATAATCCCAGAGGAATAACGCAAGGAAATAGGAGCTTGGAGGGTAGAGAGGAAGGTTGGAGAGTAGCCAAGATTTCCTTTGAGCGTCTTTGAGGATTGTACTGAGAGCTGGATAACTGTGAGAGATAAGGCTTTGTATAATTCCTATGTATTTTCACCTTGTATGATAATACATATAGTGGGATTTTCAGTTGAGGCTTTCCCCAAAGTATTTTCATGTGTATTGTGCATTTATTCTTCTTCTTATAGTTATATTGTTCAGCTCGATCTTTCAGCTTCCGCAAATTGATAGTAAAAGTAGGTTATAATATTCTGCTCTTATTTATATTGCATTATAGGGTTAACCTGCACCATATTTTCTACATATTTTGGTGCAGCAGCAATGCAAGAAGTGGCATGACAAGTTTATTAGGAAAAAATAGTTCCAACTAGGTGATATGGTACTTCTCTATGACTAGATTTAAACATTTTAAAGGGAAGTTCCATACTCATTGGATGGGACCGTATGAGGTAATTCAAGTTTTCGACAATGGGGCTGTAGAAGTCAAAACTATCGATGGGTGAGATTCAATTTTCGTCATGAATGGGCATAGGCTTAAAGCATATTTTTAGCCCATCACAAAGGAAAAATTCATGTAGGAAGTGAAATAACAATCTGAACTTCAGTTGGTAGGTGGCTATGCTAGCCTATTGTAATATGATTTCTTCTCTCTTGAAATAAAATTTAATGAAAATCCAAAAAAATATATAATGAAAAAAAATTAAAAAATTCCCTGTGATTGTGAAAATCAGTTTTACTGACATGATTGTAGAGGGATCAACCTGAAACTAGCTTGATAGCAAGAAGATATGTTCTAATAAAATGGGAATGTTGCTTTATCTTTAGATGTGTTAACTGTCACCAAGAAGAAGCAGGTTCAAGTACAAGAACTAGGCCTTTATCCAAGTTTGGGATAGCTGGCACATAAATTTTTATCCAAGCAACACTCAATTCTCACTGCATTTATTTTATGGATCAACACTATATAGGCAGATGTCAAGTGAAAATTTTCCCTTCTTCTATTCTCATTTTCGTAAAAAAAATCGCCTTATTTTCTTCTTTTTATTCCATAAAGTTTACCATCCCTTTCTTCAAAGAAACTTTCCCTATCTGATTTCGTATTTCCCTCTTTTTCCCTTGAATTTTTTTCCCGAAATCCCTTTTTCGATTTGTCCCTCTTGGTGGTCTCACTCTTGAATTCCCTATCATAATTTCCTTCCCATTCTAAAATTTACCCTTTTTCCCACTTCTTTTCTCCCTTCATGGATCGATTGCAGGATATGATGTGAACTCACAAATTAGATCGACAGGCATATGTCAACACCAAAGAATTGAGAATAAAACCTCTTGTGTATATTCATAATTTTTTTAAATTTAGTCTATGAATTATATCCTATCAGAATTTTCTTTTGGTTCCCTTTATATTTCCAGAAATGCTACAAATATCCCTAGTGAAGGAATGTGTGTTCGAGTGCAAGAAAATTTGGTGCAGGCATGGGTAGTGCAAGCATACTCAGTGCAGGCATGGTTGGTGCAAGCACGTCCAGTGCAGGCACGTTCAGTACAGGAATCCTCACTGTTGAGTGCGCCCAATTCGAAAAACACATGTTCTAGTGCAGGAACAACTGGTGCCAAAATGTGTATTGAAAGCTTATCTTTTGTTTCATGAACTTTTGTACAGGCAGAACAACTGTACCACCTACAGATCATGGCATTCAGTTTGTATTATTATTAACACTTTATTTTATCATTTAGCAAATTAGGAAAAATTTGTTTAAGTACAAAGATATTTTAGGTTATGAAATCTCATAGTTTTAATGAGTACTAAGTATGCCTTATGTGATATCATGGAGTAAATGCGAGATGGTACGATTCTCCCGAAATCCAATACTTACCTTTCCTTGAAAAACTCATCACCTGGTAATAATGACCTTACTCCATATCCGACCTTGCATGATTGTTATATGGAATTATTATCTAAACTGCCGCCTCTTCTAGTCATCATCGCTTGACTGTAATTGAACCAATTATTCACATCCATGTAGTTTTAAAGATGAACCACGACCATTCTGGAAGTGGTTAATATAGCGACAAATGTATAACTCGACCATCATTTGAGTTATTTATGTTGTAAAACATTTTCAAAACTTGAGACAGAGATTGGGTGAATTCAAACAGACATGGCACCTGTAAGGATTGAGCCATGGTCCATACAAGAGATGGAACAGATAGCTGAGTACATGAATAGTCTTGTAATATTGCAGGAATTTGACTCAGCCATGGCAATAACATTCGTCTGAAATTTTGATGGGAGTCGAGCCAAGGTTGGTTCGTTAGAGTTTGCAGTCACAGAGGAGTCCATATCTCAGGCTACAAGTTTACCGGTAGTGGGGGGGAATGGCTTAATAAGGAGAAGTTAGAAAATAAACTATGGCACCGGTTCATTATCAACCTGAAGTAGAAGGTGGATTGGAAGAATGGCCTCCAATGGAATTCTATGATAGGAAAGTGGAAGGATCTCTTGTATGTGTTGCAGAAGTTCCTTACTTGCAAGGGCCAGTACTCACTAACTTTTCTATATCACATACACCTACTCTTTCACTTTGATTCTAGTAAGCTCATAAATTCCCCTTTGTATTTTCCCAGAAGCTTAGAAAAGATGGTGAAATGGGTACAGAAAGGGAAGTCTAGTCAGGTCACATGTAAATTATATCATCACGGGTTGATCAAAATCTTAATTAAGGAGCTAGAAGCTAAAAATATGACTTGGGAGGAATTATTAAAGGAGTTTCAGGGGCGAAGTGCAGGGAAGTCATCTCAGATGAAGAGTGTAGGCAAGAAGGAGAAATCAGAAACATTGACCCCATGCCCTACTGGGACTAGGAGGTCGGCTAGGAGAAGGAATACCTCTTCGAGGGCGGGTCATGTTTAGTCGACCTCCCCGATACTGTTGGATGACTCGCCACTTGCTTCACCAAGTAATGATAATATTGCAGTCCTCACTGAGGCAACGGTCCATACATTTGTTGATGGTGACTATGTGGAGAAGGAAGATGCCACACCCTTGTCAGTCCTCTTTGGTAGGATGAAGAAATGAAAAGTGATGTTGAGTGTAAGAAAGGACCCAACAGAGGGTTAGGTGGATGATAGGGCACACGACACTAAAGCCATTAATGGTTCTAAAGTTCTAGGGACTGAAACCCTTGGTGTGATGGATGAGCAGGGTACTGAAACCCTCAATGGTTTTGAAGGACAGGGTACTGAAACCCCTGGTGAGATGGATGATTTGGGTACTGAAGCCCTTAATAATTTTGAGGAGTAGGGTATTGAAACCCCTGGTAAATTTGATGATAAAGGTATTAAAACCCTAATAAAGTAAAAATGCAGGGCATTAAGACCCTTAGTGACATTGAGACTCCAGGTGTCAAAACCCTTGATGATATTGAAATGCAGGAACTGAAAGTTGGCTAGGATAACCTCGACCTTGATGATGTTAGAACATGTCTGGAATCGACTACCGAGAAGTCTGTGCCAAAGGAATTGGGAGTGGAGAACTCCACCCTCTGTCTGAATAGTTGGATAGAAGAGCTCAAGAAACATGTTTAGAGCTTCGAGGTATTAAACCAATCCATGAAAGAGCAGAATACAGTGCAAAAGCGAGCAAACGTAGAGTTAGCAGGAGTGGAGGAGAAAAAAGGACAAGTTAAGATATGGAAATTTTGGGCCTCGAAGTGTTATGAACGTCTTAAAAAGGTGACCAAGAAACTCAAAAAGGCTTGAAGGAGGAAGGCAAAGATAGTGAAAGAAGGAATCAATGTACACGTTCATAATTGAAGGGAGGCTCTTCTGTTTTGGTTTTTTTGCAGCAGGTAGAGGTTGTGTGAGGAACCACAACAAATTAAGGAGGGGAGGATGTTGGTAGGGTAAATTGATTCATTTAAACCCCTTTTCCCTTCAAAACCATAACCTTATACCTTTATTTTAACCTTGCAAACCTCCCTATTCTTACACTAGTCCAAGAATCGTGCCTTTTCCTACACTAGATTTATATTTCATGTTTGAGGGTTACGAATGTGCTTAGTTAATCATTTTCATATATTTTGTACCTTTAATATTATTTGCAACTAATATTTCCTTTCCTAAAGTATTTGATAAGAAATGTATTGATCATTCCATTAGCATGGTCGAGTGCAGGTAGGATTCCTGCACCACTGGTGAATCCTTAACTATCATGATAACTCATCACCTAATGCAGACACTTTGTTCCAAAATGGTCAAATCAAGTTGGGCTCAGAGCAAAGATAAGTCAGGGATATGGTGGATATTGGGTCGTTGGACGAATACTTACATTATCGTTTTGTTATAGCTGAAAGGCTTAGTATGAAATGTTATTGTTATTTTGTTATAGCCGAAAGGCTCAGATTGGAACGCTTGATGTAATATGGTTACGGCCACAAACCTAAACAAATTTATAAAATATAGGATTCAAATAGAAAATGGTAGCGAGCAATATCTATAGCAAGGATATTGCAATTTTTTTCTTCTATCATTTTGCTGGTATCACCCTCGTTCTAGGTTGGATTCGAACTCATGAGGTACATTTTCTGATTATTAATAGAAAGGGACTGCGCCATGTTATTTCAATCTTGTTGTGTAATTCTGTGTTGATGTGTTGATTAAGAGCTGAATCTTTACGTTTCCTAAATAGGGAAACGAGCTAGTTGGGTAGGGCCCAACCAACCCAGCTCGTTCTCCTTGGTATTCTTCTTTTTCGATTAAGGTGTGTTAATTTCATTTATTGCGAAGTGTGAATTAAATAGATGTCTTTATTCTTATGCAAAGTCCTGATTTGATTTCATCACTATGTGACGGATCTGTGGTGTGCATGCTCGACTGAGTTTATGTTGGGCGCAGGATCCCCCAAGGCAATTTTTTGGGATTAAAGCCCAATTTTTGACTAAGTTTGATGTAAAGACTATGTGATTTGTGGGCATGGAGCGTGAAGTTGTAATTGAGTCATAGGGTTGTCTGCCCTTACTTTTGTAATGTAGCGTCGGCTTGAGATTTCTACACATTGTCCGCGGACCATGGGATTGTATAAATGGAGCAAGGCTCTAAGTGTAAAAGAAGAATCAAAGATCGAAGAATCTAAGAGATGATGAAGCATTAAGTCTAAAGTGTAAAGTTGTGTATTTGGGTCATAGAGTAGGGGAAGGCTTTGCAGCTAAGTGCACAGAGGCCTAGTAGTCCGCAGTTGAGTGTGTAGACCCTTGCAGCTGAGTGCGCAGGGCAGGTTGAGTCTATAACCGATTGAAGCATTAACAAAGAGAAGTTTTACATTATTTCTATGTATCATTTCTTGTTTTATGCATTGAAGTATATTGGGTACTGTTATCACTCAGGTTGTCCCTAGGCTCCTGTAGGGATACGGCTGAGGTAACCACAAACCAATCTTTGGATTGCAAGTTCTAGCCCACCTGCAATCAGAGAGGGCTCTCTCTTAATGATTTAGCTTTGTTGATGATGTTTTTAGGCTAGTTGTTGGGTTCAGGGGTTTTGATTTTTTGTTTGGATGGAAGGTGCATGTATGGAAGATAATTCCAAACAGAGAGGCAAGGTAAAGTGTGATAAGTTTCAAACCATTGGGCATGGATTCATGGACTAAGGCTTGCAGTTGTGTTTTCTTGGTCACAAGAGGATTGTGGAGCGGGATAGCCACACATGAGACAATTATCAATTTGCTGAAAGGATGGAATGATGGTCAGGGATGAAAGGCAATTAATAATCTTTCATCAAAACTGACAGGGAGGAGAAGTGAATGAATGGTTGTCTAGGAGAAATTAAGAATTCCTAAACTATCATTCATAAGTGAAAGAAATAGCGTAAACAAGATCATTTAAGTATGCATGTTCATAACTATTCCTGATGAAAACATGAAAAATCGCCGAAATTGAGCCTAGGGTGCAGCTAAGCAAATCCCAAACTATTATTCTTTCCTGCAATTTAGATGGCGGATTGATGATAAAACAAACATGAAATAAAACTAACAGAGTTAAGAAACACTTATTGAGCCATGTAGAAGCATAGGAATTCCACAGTCACTCCTCGACCGGTTAAATACAGCAGACAGTTTCAGAATCCATGCTTTCAGCAGTCTTTGATTATAGAAAGCATCACAGTTACAGTGTGAGTCTCTGCTTGAGAGAAAAATCGGAATGAAAAAGATTAAGCTACTGATCAACCAACCAACCCCTACACCATTTTTCAGGGTGGTATATATAAGCAAAATATCTAAAGTCATTTATTACAACCGACCTAAACAGGTCTGCAGGAAAAAGCTTTTTCTAAAAACCTAATTGTTGCTGGAATAAAATGCAAGTAAGTCCTTTGGGTTGTGCCAGAGGTAGCTGAATCAAGTTGAATTGATGAGGTGTCCTGTGTGACTTGTTGCAGTGGTTCTGTCATAACTGTGCATTGAGTTCTAGTCCACTGATCTCCTGTGAGTTTAATGTGCATTCATTTGTGCTGGTGAGCCTTCAATGCATCTTCAATTGCTTCTTGACTTTCAGATCCTTCCTTTTAATGTTGGATTTACCTTGAGCCCTGAGAAAATCTCCTCTTATACACTTTGCCGCTACATTGATGGTCTTCGCCGCCTCCTGATACTCTTCGACATGCTTTTTGTTTGCATATTTGATCTGATACTCTTTAATATTTATTCCTGGTCTCTCTCTGTCTTCAAATTCATTAAATTTGGCAAAATCGGGCTTTTTCGGGCCTTTTCGGTGCAAAAAGGGCCAAGGAATCAAAAGATTCCCTAAAGATTCCCCAATATGGCCCATTTCCCTTAGCGCTTTGCGCTAATCGCGCATCGAAAACTGCCTCCATTTCTCATTCCGGAGCTCCGAAGCTCGACTTTCGTGCTTGCGCAAATTTTCCGTTTTTTGGCTGCTGACGTCAGCATGACATCAGCTGTACAACGGATGACGTCAGCATGTTGACTTCAGTAGTGGGGTCCTCTGGTACAGATATGACGTTAGCATGCTGACGTCATCAAAGTGACGTGGCAGTACGGCGGGGTGACGTGGGCCGGGTGCAGGCAGTGTGAGGTGATGTGGAGGCGACGTGGCAGGGTGATGCGACAATCCTGTTACGTGAGGGGAGGGCAGTTTTGGCCTGTGCATCAGACTCTCTTTGGTACGGAGGTGGTTTCTGTCAGGGGCGGCCCGATGCAATGGGAGGCCGCCACCTGTCCCAGTGTACGATGGTAAAACCATCGGACATCGGGTGATAACCTACCACCACAATAGGGCGCCTGATATGAATAAGGGCCATCGGATCTGGGGGGGAGATCCAACGGTGGACGAGAAAGGGAGATGCGCAGAGTTTAATAAAAGAGCGCACGCGTTAAAAGTTTAATTTTTCACGGCGCGATGGGTTTGAACTTTAGGAAATGGGTTAAATGTGTTTGGCGCGTTGGAAATTTATTAAACAAACATTAATAATTTCGAAAGAAAAATGCGCGGGGGGGGGTTTGCATTTGGAAAGGATTTTCTTTGTGTTTTGGAAGGGGTCCAAACACTAGGGAAGGGGAATTATGTGGAGATGAGGGTTGTTACTAAGGTCCAGGTGACTTAGTAATTCTCAGAGAAATACCTATGGTTATATTTCAACGAGGGGAAGGGGATATTTACATAAGGGGATTATTTACATAGTTTTAGTAGGGGGATGGGGAAAATCTAGGGAGTTAAATAATAATGTTAGTTGTTAATATGTAAATGATAAGAAAGTGCTAAGTTTCAGAGATCTTAGGCTCCAAATGGGAGATAGAACCTTATAGGGAAAATATGGACCCTCCTTGAGTGAAGCAGATCTTCACCAAGGTTAATGACATGGAAAATGATGAAACTAAGAGATATCAAGAAGATATTGACCTCTTTTTGGGGAAATTAGTCAATGATTTGGGGAAGAGGAAGAAAGGGAAGTTAGTTATGCCTGATTTGAGCTCCTCCACATGAAACTGCCTGATGACTGTGACTTGAGTAGAGATGATACTTTGAAAACATAGAATTGATCAGAAACCAAGATTCTTCAACCTCAAAAACTACTTACCCAGCCTACTTACCTAACATTTTTTCTTCTTTTGGTTTGGGTGTACTTAGACTTGCAGACCCAACATTTCAATTTTTTCTTTTTATGCCTTCCTATCTACAAACTACCCTTATTTCTTCCAAGGGCCTAGATTAAGCAGTTGGGCTCCTCGTTTCTCTACCTATCTAAGATTCTGCCAGATTAAGCTGTTTGGACAGATTTCATTCTCTATATTCTAAAACAAGAAATTGAACCTAGGGGGGACCACGATTTAGGCTGTTTGGACCTCCCTTTAGATGAGAATTGTACAAAACTGGAATGACTCTTCAAAATTGGAATGCAGTAGATGAAATTTGAGTAGCATTCTTTCCTTGGTGACTGTTTAGCAAATATGGAGCATTGCAGTATGCAAAGTATGACATATTTGGCTTGTAAAAATGTCAATCATGAAATATAAGTAACCTGCTGCAGCAGGAGGCTAACAGTGGCTCCACTTGGGGATGGCTTTTCCTTGTGAGAAGCCAAGAACAACAAGTCAAATTACCTTGATTCTTCTATTATTGCTGTGCTTTGAAACTTCTTAGTGCTAACTGTTGGATTGATTTGAACTTTTGGACTACTAACAACATTTTCCATTAACTGATTTGTTGGTAAATTCTAAAGCACTGCCTGCTTTCTTCTGTGTGCTTTATCATCATGGACTCTTACAAAATAAAATCAAAGTGCTCATATATACAAACATTTATGTACATAAAATAACACCACCTGTTCTTTTTCAATAAAAAAGGATCGTGATAGTGCTTTAGCATTCGACCATTGAAAGGGACTTCTTCAGCTGTGCTGCCATCTAGAGATCTGAGAAAATATGTATTATTGCCTTGCATAGCACTGATCATGTATGGGTCTTTCCACAGAAAATCAAATTTTACATGTTTACCCTTGTCCTCTCTTCGTGAATCCCATCTTAGAAATTTGTTGCCAACCTAGAAATCCTCTGCTTTAGCTTTCTTATCGAACATCCTTTAGAGTTTTTCTTGCAGCATTTGAGCTCTGTCATAGACTTGCTTTCTGGTTTGCTGAAGATGAATGGTTTGATTAATTCTTCTCTGCATGTCATTTGGTTCGGCCTGAATCTCCTGCAACAGTTTAATAGTAGGAATGCCCAAAGATGAAGGAAATTTGGCTTCCATGCCATATACTAGCTCATAAGGGCTCATCCCAATGGATTTCTTGGTGGAAAGTCTGTCTACCCACAAAACATTTGTGAGCTTCCTATGCCAGTTCTTTTTGTTTTCCTCCAGCAATTTCTTTATGATATTGATGAGGCTTTTGTTGGATGATTCAGCCAAGTCATTACCTTGAGGGTAATAAGCTGTGGAGTGGCCTAAGGTAATGTGGTATTTATGGCAGAAGTTGATCATCTTTTTGGATTTGAAGGCAACAGCATTGTCAGTGATGATTTTCTCAGGGCAGCCAAATCTGGAAAGGATATTGCTCTCAAGGAATTGGATAATGGTGGAGTCATTGGCTTGTCTACATGGAATGGCTTCAATCCACTTAGCGAAATAATCGGTTGCTGTTAAAATCCACTTGTGCTGGCCTGAGGAAGAGGGATGAATTTCTCCAATGAAATCGAGACCCCATTGTTGAAAAGGATTTTCGGTTGAAATGGCTTAAGGGGCAAAGGTAGTAATTTTCTTTTTCCTTAAAAGATTTGGAATTTGTGACATGAAACAACAAACTTCTTGACATCTGCAAAAAGAGAGGGCCAATAATAACAAGCCCTTAAAATCTTGTCAGCAGCGGACTTCCAATATAAGTGTCCTCCATAGTCCCCTGCATGGAATTCTTTCATGATGCTGTTAGTTTCATTCATAGTCAAACAATTAAGCAAAACACCTTCATGATTTTTCCAAAACAAAGCACCATCTATGATACAAAACTTTGAGGATTTCATCCTTAAAAATCTTTTCTTGGTTCTAGACAATCCGGGGGGAGCACACAGGTTTAACAATACAAAGCAAATATCAGCATACCATGGGGATTGCAAAAAGGTTTCACTGATCTGTGGAGTCGCCAGCTCTGGTTCATTGTCCAGTTGATTAATGTCTAAGGCTTGGAAGTTTGTTTCATACATTAGTTTTGCTAAACCTTGTCCTTTTATCAGTTTGGTCGGTTTTATCTCAATGTCGTATTCAAGGATGTTGGCAATCCACTTGCCTCTTTGCCTTCTAGTCCCTCTTGAGTTAATATATCCTTTACAACAAAGTTTGGGACATAGGCAGTCACATGAGAGTATAAGATGTAAATTCTAAAGTCTTTGATGGCCTTAACCAAGGCATAAGCCTGCTTTTCCATAATATGATATTTCAAGGGTGCATCTCTTAAAGGTCGGCTGAAGAGAGAAATTAGATTTTCATTACCTTGATCATCTTTTTGTAAAAGGACAACGTTTATAGTGTGCTTAGATGCAAAAGAAAAAATGATAAAATATTTGTCGAATTGTGGACTGGTGAGGACAGGCTTTTGAGTCAAGACAATTTTGATACTCTCAAAATCCTGCTTGGTTTCAAGAGACCATTTTACCTTTGCATCCTTCTTCAACATGTTTCTCAATAGCCTTATTAGCTCAGCTAGGTTTGGGATAAATCTCCTTAGGAAATTGATCTTTCCAAGGAATGCTTGCAGTTCTTTTATATTTCTTGGATAGGGGATTTCGAGGATAGCTTCAATTCTTTCAGGATCAATTCTAATCCCATCCTTTGATATGATATGGCCTAGCAGCTTGCGTTCCTCAAGGGAAAACAGGGGTTTCTTGGGATTCAAGGTAATGTCATATTTCCTGCATGTCATGAAAATTTTCCTTAAGTGCTTAAGGTGCTCTCGGTCAGATTTGGAGAATGGGGTTAGATCATCAAGGTATACAAGAAGGAAATCATGTATCTCCTAGGCAAATGCAATATCCATTGCCCTTTGAAAGGTAGCACCAGCGTTCTTTAGTCCGAAAGGCATTTTAACATACTTAAATGTTCCCCACGGTGTGGTAAGGGTTGTCTTGTCTTGGTCATCCAGGTGAACAAGTATCTGATTAAATCCTAAAAATTCATCTAGTAAAGAAATTCTAGAAGAACCCACTACTCTTTGTAAGATATGGTCCATTTTGGGCAAAGGGTAGTGGTCTTTTAGAGAGACCTGGTTTAAATTTCTCAAGTCTACACACAGTCTTATCTCTCCTGTTTTTTTCCTAGTGGGAACCAAATTAGATACCCATTCAGAGAATCTGATGGGTGCAATGATACCTGCTTCAAACATTCTCTTTATTTCTTTTTCAATAAGGGGAAGAAGCATGGGGTTGATTCTTCTAAGTTTCTGTTTTAATGGTTTTTTATTTGGTTTTAAGGGAATGGTGTGTTGGATCACTGAGGTGTCATAGGACTTCAAGTCCTGATAACTCCAAGCAAATACATCTTGGAATTCTTTGAACAAATCCACGTATTTCGGTTTTTGATCAAGGAGCAGATTTTTGGACAACTTAATCATTCTGGGCTGCTCTGCTGTCCCTATGTTGTGTTCTTCTATAGCAGCATTTAGAGGCTCCATTTTTGGCTTTTTGGGCACATCATTGTCATCAAACATGTCTTTTAATGGAGTAAGGCCGGCAGGTAGGAAATTACTCTTTAGTTCAATAAACTCATCGTCTGCTTTGGATGTTTCCTCTAAACACATTTGTTTCAACTGCCCTATGTTTGTGTAGTCAAACACAGTTGGGTCAAGGATTTGTTTAGCTATTGCAGTTGTTAGAGCCTATTGATTTTCTTCTGTTAGATGTTGAGAATCGTTCATGGCATCCATGTCAATGTTTGTGTTGGAAAATTCACCCTCAAGAGTGAGGAAATTGTTAATCTGGGCATCATTTTGAAATACCTGCCAATCCTTGACATTGTTAGGGACCGAAGGTCTGTGTTTTATTTCAGCGGTGAAATGGTGATTTGGTTCAAAGGGAAGCTTGCAAGTGCTAGCAAAAGCTGCTAGACTGTGGGCATGAATATTATGATCTCTTGAAATTTTGGCAAGCTTGAATTCATTGAAAGAATCAAGTATTTCGATGGCAGCGGCCCTGTAATCTCTCATTCTACTGTCATTAGTAACAAAGTTACCTTTCATTTGTTGTATAATCAAATCGGAGTCACCTAGGATGGACACTTTTGTAGCTCCTAGGACTTTGAGTAGTTTAAGGCCTAAGAGAAGAGCTTCATACTCTGCCATGTTGTTTGTACATCTGAAATTTAGTCTATAGGCATGGCCTTCTGCGTGATTATCATGTGTATTGTAAATCCAAACTCCTGCCCCTGCCCCTAACTTGTTGACAGAACCATCAAACTCTAAATACCATGTGTTTTCTTGTTTGAGGTTTGTATTAAGAGTTTCAGTTATTTGAGGATTGGGCAGACTTACAATTTTTGTTTCAGGATGTTCTTCTTGCTGTTTGCTGGTTGCCTTGACTGTTGAGACAATTTCATGGGTATTGGCAACCGATTCCTCATTGATGTATGTTTCTTGTTCCAAAGATAATGGCTTATCATCGGTTGGAGGACTGGTGTTATCATTAAATAAAATAAAAGAACCCATATCAGAATGGATTGAGTAAATTGGAAAATTTTGGGGCTTTTCCTCACTACTTACCACATACTTCATTAATGTTTCTCTATACAGTCTCTTTGGTTCCCAAAGACAGATATAGTGGCATAAGAGAGGTCGAGTTGAAGGGATCCTTGCAATTTTTCTCCCCACGATCTGGATAGGAGCATGCCATATTTTGTGGGAATGTCAGCAACTACTACGTCCATTAGGATTGTTTTGTTGGGGAATTGGACTAGAGACACACAAAGGTCTTAATCAAGCCTAAACATTTGACTTGACTTGAGTCAAAGGAATATAGATCTTTGTATGGTCTTGTGACATCAAGGTTCAATCTTTCCATTACAGCTTTGGGCATAAGGTTATGTGAGGCACCTGAGTCAAACATAGCATTATGCAATATTTTGTCATGTATGTGCAGACTGACATAAAAGGGTGGAACAGGTCCATATGTTGATTTTCCGTTAACTTCTGGACCAAACAGCAGCTCAGGGGTATCGTCTAAAACGTTTACATCATCCCTGACCTCTGGTAGTTGAAGTGACCTTTGAATTTGTTGCCTATATACATCATGTTTGGCAAGTTCTGAGAGGGGAATGGATATCTTGAGTTTTCCAATCTCTGCTTCTAAACTGAATGGTTTTTCCAATGCGTTCTTGGCGTTGATAGCAGCAGATTTCTCTTTTTTAGGCATACTCTCTATATTTTCTTTTGGAATGTCAGCGTTATGATGAATGACAGTTTGTGGTATTTTTTCTTTGGGAGGATTTTTTAGATTGTCGTTCAGATTTTCTTTTGGGGAGGAAGGAGATAGAGGGTGATCAATAGGAGGGTGTGTGTCTGTTACATCCTCCACAGTTACCTGATGCGGGTTTGGGACAAAGTTATCAGCCGGATTTGTTATGGGGATTTTGTATTTAATTTTGTTGGGATGTTTGCTATCTTTTGTTCTGCTAGATGCAGGGACATCAATGGTCCTTGTTCTCAACTTATATTTTTTGTGAACTTCATACATAGGGATATCATAACCTTGTTTAAAATCGAAAGACTCTCCCGACTTGGTGTGAAATTGTTTTACATCAGGGTGTTCTCGGTCCTCTTCAGTAAGAAAGATTTGCTGTTCATTTTCCGAATCTATCAGGTTCATATGAGTCCCATCTGTGGGCTCACTGGATGTAGATGCCTCCATGTAGTTTTCTTGGAAAGGAGGCCTAATATCATGGTCGTGACTGGCCGTTCTAGCGTTTGTGTTTTGAGTTTTTTCTGAAGTTCAGATTCCTTATGGAATTGGGCTGTTGACCTTCCCATGAAGTTTTCCTCTCAACATTGTCTACTCTGTCTCCCAGCCTGTGGATGCCACTGATAATAACATCTAGCTTCTGATCAAAGGCTCAGGGTTCTTCCTTGAAGGTGGTTCTTCTCTCAGTTCTGGCTCTGTTTCTTTGAGCAATTAGATTTGCCTCCACACTAACAGCAACATCTTGCATCTCTGCAAGGCTTTGAGGGGCTCTTTCCCTTAACTGATATGCCATCTCAGCATCAAAGCCATCAGGGAATTTGTATAAAGCTTGATCAGGTGGAGGTCTTAAATTTTGTGGTATTGCGTTGTAAACATTATTAAACCTTGCATAGTAATCCAAAACTGTTTCCTGAGGTCCTCTTTTGATAGTATCATACTCAGATAGTATGTGTAGGGGGTCTTTCTTTTTCTCCCATCTATTGATAAATGTCTGGTATAAGGCTTCAGGGTTTAATATGGAATTTGGTGTAAGTGCCCTAAACCAGGTTCTGACATCACCGGTCAAACTTTGAACAAAAATATTCATTCTCACACTGTCATCATCGATCTCATAACTTTCAAAGTAATCCTACATTTTCTTTGTATGCTGTAGGGATGTGCAGGAGTTTGTGCCATCAAAATAGGTAATTTTTGTCTGGTAGTCCTGAGGCATGGCCCTAGTATTAGCAGGCAGCTGTAAGGGTGCATATCTATTAGCCATGTTAATGGGGATAAGTGGAAAAACTGGGGCAACTGGGATAACAGGAACAACCGGGGTAGAAGGACTAGTAGTGGTAGTAGGAGTATAGGATGGAGGTGTACAAGAGCTGCTTGGAGAAGGGGGTGATGAACCAGGGGAACTTGGGGTTGACCGAAATAGAACTTTGACAGGGGTTGGAACGCCGTTTGGCTGAACTGTTTCAGGACTCGCAGCAGTTGGGTCTTCTTGTTGCTTTTGTTTTCTAATGATCTTAGGGATTAAATTCGTATTTTCAAAAGTAGCTGGGCGATTAGGATCAGGGTTTGATCTTGTATGATGCGTTTTCTTTTTAGGAGCCAGCTTCTAACTTGTTTTTTGGAAATTTTTCTAAAAACACAGGTCGATCGAGACTTTCAGAGGTTGGTTTCTTCCTCTGTGGTGCTGCAGACTGGTTTAGTGAGATTATCTGAGGAAGTCCCCAGTTGAGTCGCCATTATGTTATCACTCAGGTTGTCCCTAGGCTCTTGTAGGGATACAGCCGAGGTAACCACAAACCAATCTTTGGATTACAGGTTCTAACCCACCTGCAATCAGAGAGGGCTCTCTCTTAATGATTTAACTTTGTTGATGATGATTTTAGGATAGTTGTCAGGTTCAGGGGGTTTTGATTTTTTGTTTGGATGGAAGATGTATGCCAGGTAGAAAATTCCAAGCAGAGAGGTAAGGTAAAGTGTGATAAGTTTCAAACTATTGGGCATGGAGTCATGGATTACGGTTTGCTGTTGCGTTTTCTTGGTCACAAGAGGATTATGGAGCGGGATAGCCACACATGAGACAATTGTCAATTTGCTGAAAGGATGGAATGATGGTCAGGGATGAAAGGCAATTAAGAATCTTTCATCAAAACTGACGAGGAGAAGAGGTGAACAAATGGTTATATAGGAGCAGTTAAGAATTCCTAAACTATCATTCATATGTGAAAGAAACAACGTAAACAAGATCATTTAAGTATGCATGTTCATAACTATTCCTCATGAAAACATGAAAAAAATGCAGAAATTGAGCCTAGGGTGCAGCTAAGCAAATCCCAAACTATTCTTCCTTTCTGCAATTTAGAAGGCAGAATGATGATAAAACAAACATGAAAAACTAAGAGAGTTAAGAAGCACTTATTGAACCATGTAGAAGCACAAGAATTCCACACTCACTCCTCGGCCAATTTAAACACAGCAGACAGTTTCAGAGTCCATGCTTTCAATAGTCTTTGATTATAGAAAGCATCACAGTTATAGTGCGAGTCTCTGCTTGAGAGAAAAATCAGAATAACAAAGATCAAGATACTGATCAACCAACCAACCCCTACTCCATCTTTGAGGGTGGTATATATAAGCAAAATATCTAAAGTCATTTATTACAACCGACCTAAACAGGTCTGCAGGAAAAAGCTTTTTCTAAAAACGTAATTGTTGCTGGAATTAAATGCAAGTAGGTCCTTTGGGCTGCGCCAGAGGCAGCTGAATCAAGTGGAGTTGATGAGGTGTCCTGTGTGACTTGGTGCAGTGGTTTTGTCATAACTGTGCATTGAGTTCTGGTCCACTGATCTCCTGTGAGTTTAATGTGCAGTCATTTGTGCTAGTGAGCCTTCAATTTGTCTTCAATTTCTTCTTGACTTTCAGAGCTTTCCTTTTAATGTTGGATTTGCCTCGAGCCCTGAGAAAATCTCCTCTGAGACACTTTGCTACTACATTGATGGTCTTCGCCACCTCCTGATACTCTTCAACATGCTTTTTGTCTGCATATTTGATCTGATACTCTTTAATCTTTATTCCTGGTCTCTCTCTGTCTTCAAATTCGTTAAATTTGGCAAAATCGGGCTTTTTCGGGCCTTTTCGGTGCAAAAAGGGCTAAGGAATCAAAAGATTTCCTAAAGATTCCCCAATATGGCTCATTTCCCATAGCGATTCGCACTAATCGCGCATCGAAAACTACCTTCGTTTCTCATTCCAGAGCTCCGAAGCTCGACTTTCGCGCTTGTGCAAATTTTCCGTTTTTTGGTTTCTGATGTCAGCATGACGTCAGCTGTACGATGGATGACGTCAGCATGCTGACGTCACGGTGGGGTGACGTGGCAGTGACACGTGGCAAGGTGATGTGGGCCAGACGCAGGCAGTGTGAGGTGATGTGGAGGCGACGTGGCAGGGTGACGCGGCAGTCCTGTTACGTGACGGGAGGGCGGTTTTGGCCCGTGTATCGGGCCGCCTTTGGTACGGAGGTGGTTTCTGTCAGGGGCGGCCCGATGCAATGGGAGGCCGCCACCTGTCTCGGTGTACGATGTTAAAACCGTCAGACATCGGGTGGTAACGTATCACTCCAATAGGGCGCCCGATATGAACAAGGGCCGTCGGATCTGGGGGGGGCGATCCGACGGTGGACGAGAAAGGGAGATGCGCGGAGTTTAATAAAAGAACGCGCGCGTTAAAGTTTTATTTTTCGCGGCGCGGGTGGGTTTAGAACTTTAGGTTAAAGGTTAATGGGTTTTGGCGCTTGGTAATTTTATTAACCAAATATTAATAAATTCCAAAGAAAATGCGCGGAGGGGGGGGTTTTTGCATTTGGAAAGGGTTTTATTTGTGTTTTGGAAGGGGTCCAAACACCTGGGAATGGAAATTTATGCAGAAGGAGGGTTCTTACGAAAGTCTAGGTGACGTAGTAATTCCCAGAGAAGCACTTATGGTTATATTTCAACCAGGGGGAGGGGATATTTACATAAGGGGATTATTTATATAGCTTTGTAGGGGATGGGGGAAATCTAGGGAGTCAGTTAAATAATAAGTTAGTTTTAATATTGGAAGTTGACAAAGAAAGCATTCTAGTTCAGAGATCTTAAGGCTTACAAAAGGGGAGATAGAACCTTTATAGAGAAAATATTGACCCTCCTTGAGTGGAAGCAGATCTTCACCAAGGTTAATGACATGGAAAACTGATTTGAACTAAGAGATATCAAGTAGATCTTGACCTCTTTTTGGGGAAATTAGTCAATGATTTGGGGAAGAGGAAGAAAGGGAAGTTAGTTATGTCTGATTTGAGCTCCTCCATATGAAACTGCCTGATGACTGTGACCTGAGTAGAGATGATACTTTGAAAACACAGGATTGATCAGAAATCAATATTCTGCAACCTCACAAACTACTTACCTAGCCTACTTACCTGACATTTTTTCTTCTTTTGGTTTGGGTGCACTTAGACTTGCAGACCCGGCATTTCAATTTTTTCTTCTTATGCCTTCATATCTTCAAACTACCCTTATTTCTTCCAAGGGCCCAGATTAAGCAGTTGGGCTCCTTTGATTCTCTACCTATCTAAGAATCTGCCAAGATTAAGCTGTTTAGACAGATTTTCATTCTCTATATTCTAAAACAGGAAATTGAAACCTAGGGAGACCAAGATTAGGCTGTTTGGACCTCCCTTTAGATGAGAATTGTAC
>APFE030677748.1:0-22978 GCA_000404065.3 Pinus taeda
ATAATAATATATTAATATAAAATAAAATCTCAAATCAAAAATATATATACACACACACCAAGCAAAACTTAAAAATTGTTACAACTATTATTATTATAGTCATGAACTTTACTACATCTTAATCACATAGTGGAAGTCAATATTTCATACTCACCAACTTCTCTCTCTCTCTATATATATATAATTAATTTACATGACTTTCCTTCCTACTGTTAAGATTATATATAAGGGTTTCCTTTTTATAAAAACACAACCAATTATAATAAAATTACAATAGAATCAACTATTAAAAATTGATGAAGAAATATATGGTTCCATTTCACTTTAACGCTCTTAGTGGGATGGATTTTCACCTCTGGACAATTTTATGTATGTTAAAGGGAACATAGACCAATTCATTTAAGTTATTTGCATCTTTATATTTGAATTCCTTAGTCTCCTGGAATTTGCAGTTGTCTCGATCTGGCATCACAACCCTAACTACCTCCATCATTAGTTTGTTTTCTTAAAAAAATGAAAACGTGTTAAAATATATTTGGTGAATATCAAAATCATAACTTCATTAAAAACATACTTAAACTATAATTCTATAACATTAAAAATTAGACTATTTTAAAAAAACATAATTCCTAACATATTTAAACTATAATTCTATAACATTCGAATTTGACTTATCTTGAAAAAAAAACCACTCTACATATATGAACCCATCTACAAAATTTCTTGCAAAATTCATAGATCCTTAAATATTCATACTTATTTTATATATTAATATTTAATCTCTTATAAAAATTATTGTTAAGTAAACCATATTTCTATATTAATACATTTTCAAATTAATAATATTTTTAAATAGTTTTAAGAGATCGTTGAATGAAATTTACTCACTTAGTATGATATTGAAATATCTTTTTAGTTAATTATAATTATAATAAGGTAATATATTTACGCCGTAAGCCGTTTTCATTTGAAATGAATTACCTTAGCGGATGTCGTGTCTTAGTGTTAACCGTCGATGTGTGGTGTTAGACGATTAAACAAACTTTGATCGTTGATCAAAAAAATATGGATTTGTACCGCTTCAGCTTCCTTTCCCTGCAAATGTAGCCTTGAGTAACCCCTCTCTGCGGGTGCTCCCGGAGGCCCGAGGATCACCACAGTGCTGTGTGTGTTGGTGTACGAATCTACTGCTATCAGGTTATCTTCTATTTGGGCAATCTACAGATTCAGATATTTTGTCAAATTTTGACAAAGACCTTGAAATTCCTTTCAGTTCCATTCTTGATAACATTATTAGCGTTGGATATGTGCTCCATTTGCTGCTTGTTTTTCCTGTGATCCATTTTTCACTTCGGCAGACAATGGATTGCATGGTCTTCAAGGGATCGAAGCCCCTCACCACCCAAGCCACAGATAGGCAGGTCCATTCATCCAATTTATAATGCTCTATTTATCTATCCCAACAATTTAAAATGCTCTATTTATCTCCTTCGCCTTCTATTAACAACTTTCGGCACCACGGTCGCTGTTTTCTTATCATTTCCACATCGTAGTTTACGTTCAACACAAATTATAGAAGAAAGGAGCTGATCAGACCACTTATGCTCAATAAATTGATTTCCTTTTGCCTTTTATTTCTTCTCCGCACAGACCGATTGTACCAGTTTTGAACATCGCCAGGTATAGGTTTCCCAATTGGGTAGTTCAGCATCTATGTTCTAGCCATTCCTTAATGTTACCAAGACAGTAGAAAATGAAATGCAATGCAATGAAAACCCCTCTGATTCAAGGCAATTTATGAAATGGCCAGATGTCTGAAGACAGAAACGATGATGACCAGATACGTACTGGAATGCAAGCCCCTCAATGGGAATAGAGTCCAGTGTTTCTTTCTTGTTGGTTGCAACCAATGAACATGTTGGGGTTTGTATTTGCTGTGTGATTTCTCATGAAATGAACAAATGACAAATTGCTGGCAAACACATTGTTCTCATGATTTGACTCCATCATTAATTGCTGGCAAACACCATATGCCAACCTGCACTTCAACTTGGCTTTGCATTCAAGTTTGTTAAATTTCTTTATATAAACTTTGAAATATAGGCCTATCAGACCAGCTTATATGGGTTTGAAATGGTTGCCATATAATCCAAGATTCTGTTAATATATCTATTTAATTCTACCGTATTATTTGTTATGTGTAGTTTCTGCACTGTATCGTTGTTGTTGGCTGTCTTCGTGCGAGTGTCATCATAGGCTGGACATTAATGGATCCCTGATTAATTGGACAACTAGTTGTGTTCACAATTATTTTAATACACACATGCCCCGGATCTTAAGGAGTAATATTTTCGTTGAATCCAATATATGATAGCTCAAATCCAAGAGACGTTGCTTGTTAGACCGATTGTGCCTGTTCTTTTAGTCTTTTACATTTCTAAGAATAGGCAGTGGCATCTTTACAGCGTTGTGTCTGATTTGACCCTGCAGGATTTTATAAGTTAAGCTTTACTCTCTGCAGTAGGTTTAAAAAAAATTGACAGCTTGCTGCTTACAATGCTGGTTAAAGGCCTCTCTTCTAGCCAGACATGATATGGTATATTTGAGAAACTGAAGTATAAGCTGGAAATTATGTTACCTATGAGGAACTTAATATATTTATAGCAAACTGCATTACATTCTTTTGATGTGAACTGATGTAATGTTTTTGTTACATTTATTAATTGTTAAAATCATGATCATTAAAGACATGGTTGTCTGTCGAGTTGATTGGTTAAACTTATGTCTAAAATTTAAATATCAAAGCAATGATGCACATTCTGTTGAGATTTGTCAGGGTCTAACAGATTAAACAATGAATCCCGATCTCACCCAAATTCTGAAATAGCGTCCTCACATATGCCCTATGGAGAGATGGGGCTAGTGTGCTAGAAAGAAAGTGCAAAGCCCAAGAACAAGTGCTGGAAAATAGAAATACACTGGTCTTCCTAAGAGAAAGATGGCAGTCACAAGATGGCAGTCACAAGAGAGAATGCCAAAATTAAGTGTGCTTAGGCTCATAACACTTAGTATTTCAGATCGTGGCAAATCATAACGTCAAATACAGAATGAGAATTTGCAGCTCTTAAAACCCAGAAAGACCATCTTTCAGGTTAATTTGTGGACCACTTTAATAGAAACAAAACAATAGGTTTCCCAATTGGGTAGGTTTCAGCATCTATGGTCTAGCCATTCCTTAATGTTACCAAGACAGTAGAAAATGAAATGCAATGCAATGAAAACCCCTCTGATTCAAGGCAATTTATGAAATGGCCAGATGTCTGAAGACAGAAACGATGATGACCAGATACGTACTGGAATGCAAGCCCCTCAATGGGAATAGGGTCCAGTGTTTCTTTCTTGTTGGCTGCAACCAATGAACATGTTGGGGTTTGTATTTGCTGTGTGATTTCTCATGAAATGAACAAATGACAAATTGCTGGCAAACACATTGTTCTCATGATTTGACTCCATCATTAATTGCTGGCAAACACCATATGCCAACCTGCACTTCAACTTGGCTTTGCATTCAAGTTTGTTAAATTTCTTTATATAAACTTTGAAATATAGGCCTATCAGACCAGCTTATATGGGTTTGAAATGGTTGCCATATAATCCAAGATTCTGTTAATATATCTATTTAATTCTACCGTATTATTTGTTATGTGTAGTTTCTGCACTGTATCGTTGTTGTTGGCTGTCTTCGTGCGAGTGTCATCATAGGCTGGACATTAATGGATCCCTGATTAATTGGTCAACTAGTTGTGTTCACAATTATTTTAATACACACATGCCCCGGATCTTAAGGAGTAATATTTTCGTTGAATCCAATATATGATAGCTCAAATCCAAGAGACGTTGCTTGTTAGACCGATTGTGCCTGTTCTTTTAGTCTTTTACATTTCTAAGAATAGGCAGTGGCATCTTTACAGCGTTGTGTCTGATTTGACCCTGCAGGATTTTATAAGGTAAGCTTTTCTCTCTGCAGTAGGTTTAAAAAAAATTGACAGCTTGCTGCTTACAATGCTGGTTAAAGGCCTCTCTTCTAGCCAGACATGATATGGTATATTTGAGAAACTGAAGTATAAGCTGGAAATTATGTTACCTATGAGGAACTTAATATATTTATAGCAAACTGCATTACATTCTTTTGATGTGAACTGATGTAATGTTTTTGTTACATTTATTAATTGTTAAAATCATGATCATTAAAGACATGGTTGTCTGTCGAGTTGATTGGTTAAACTTATGTCTAAAATTTAAATATCAAAGCAATGATGCACATTCTGTTGAGATTTGTCAGGGTCTAACAGATTAAACAATGAATCCAGATCTCACCCAAATTCTGAAATAGCGTCCTCACATATGCCCTATGGAGAGATGGGGCTAGTGTGCTAGAAAGAAAGTGCAAAGCCCAAGAACAAGTGCTGGAAAATAGAAATACACTGGTCTTCCTAAGAGAAAGATGGCAGTCACAAGATGGCAGTCACAAGAGAGAATGCCAAAATTAAGTGTCCTTAGGCTCATAACACTTAGTATTTCAGATCGTGGCAAATCATAACGTCAAATACAGAATGAGAATTTGCAGCTCTTAAAACCCAGAAAGACCATCTTTCAGGTTAATTTGTGGACCACTTTAATAGAAACAAAACAATAAAACCTTTCTGCCATGGAAGCAAAATGATAAGGATGACTTGGCTTAAATTTGAAATGGCAAACCTACAAACTTCCTGAACTGTATTACAGTACTCAATTTCCTTGTTTCAAAAAGACAAGAAAATTATCAAATGAAATTGACATTTCAGTGCACCGTGTACCAATCTTTCAATATTGAATATAGATAACTTGTTCATGAAGTTTGAGGTTATTGACCTTAGTTTGACAGTACCTTGATTTCTAAAACTGCACTAGATTTGAAGGAAAATGAGGGCCATTGCCTCCAATTCTATCAATCAATATCTGACACAGGGAGATAATGAATTTCATCTCAAACACTCTTTTGTACAGAAGAACATCTTGGACTCTTTCACCTCTAAAACACATGGTCCTTAATGACAACAATAAACAAGTTTGCCAGCATATACAGATTTGTTGACAGAGCAGTGTTGCTTCCTACATTACACCATAAGGGAACATAAAGAGCACACTTACATGTACAAGTTAGATTCAGTCCCTCACTTTTAAGTTTTGAGCAATTGCATTCCTTCCATTGATGAATGGTTGGCTGAGAAATGGCATATGCAACTGGCACAACACTCATGGGAGTACCAGGAACTACTGATCCTGGAAAAGGTCCACTTGAAAGTTGAAACATAGGGAACATGTCTAGGAGGAATCATGATGGGAGTACCAACAGTAGAACTAGCAGGCCCAACAATAGGTTGAGCCACAGGAGGTCCATATGCAACAACTCTTGGTAGAGATGGTTGAGACAAACTCTTAGGAGGCTTTCCCGCAGCTCCTGCGGAACCATTCTCTTGACCTGTGATAGGTCCCTGTGGTGTTGATGTGTCTCCATCGTTCACGCTAGTGATATCATGGATACTAGACTGTATTCTGTCTTTGTTTGCAGAGTTCAGACGGTTATAATATTTTTGAGCATGACTAGCCACCTGGGTAGGAGTCCTAGATATAGCACAATTTCTAGAGATGCTACGCCAGTCACCTTTACGAAACTTGTCCAGTCCAAGCAGAAATAACCTGCTTCAGCAAGAAATTGATTTGCATAACTCAGTTATAAAGTTCAACCAGGCATACTCTATGACCTCCTTCCCTATCCTAAAACTTTTATGACAGACCCTTCCATTCCTATTATTATGGCACTCAATTGCACTTTTAATAGATCTTTACTACATTTTACAACAAGTTTTCAAGAAAAAGAACAAATAAACATGTGGATTACTGTCTGCCATAAACAATGCCTAAGCAGGCATCCTGCATCTGTCTATAGATGACGGTGCTCATATTCAGTAGTCTGCCATCATCACTGGAGCATATATTTCTTATGCCCATAACAACTCCTCAAGATTGGAAGAGTGACCAATAGTTCCCGCAACATCAATAGAACAAACCTACCTTACCAAGACCACATAGAAAATACATAGCAGGTTGCATTAATGCAACGGATATTGAAACTCAAGACAAGAAACAAGAAATGCCACCCACCAAACATTATGCTGATCCTGCTTTGTCCAGAAGAAAAGAATAAATTCAAGGTTGCAATGAAGTTGGGATTGAGTTTGTGCCAACTGGCCAGCTTTGATAATCTTGCATATAAAATATAATCCCAAATTTGTTCAAGCAGAGCTTGCTTTTGAACATAAATTGGTATTGAAGTTTATATATTTGACTTTTATATCTGACTTTGTATGTCTAAACTAGCTCAATTATTTACTCAATAAAGGGGCATTTCCTATCTCAACAAAGAATGGCCAACAGATAAATAGGTGCCAAAGCAATTTCAGGATCAATAAAAAGAATTTACTATCCTGAAGCATTTGAGGGGACATGAGAATTTCAATGTTTTGCTCAATGCTCTTGTTGGGTTTATCTACCTAACAATCACTCTAGTCTACAAGTTCTGTCTGACTATTTCTGGCAATCATCATTGGAATACTGCCATACAATTGTTCATGAAAGTGTAGGTTTTCTTTTTGAATGCATAAATAGATTTGGCTCATTGAAAAACCCCTAAAACACTAGAACTGTGCGGACTCATCAACTCAAAGCTGCAATTCCAACAATTTCTAATTAGGTTTAGGCAAAATTTGTTAATAAATATGACCAAATATGGTCTAGAACATTGAAGGTTTATACTACATCATGATCTCAAAACTAATTGTGTTTTCTGTAACTTAGTTTGTTTTAGATGTTTTAGGGATAGAACAAGCTCACAACTATGAATTCTTGTCTTCTACTTTTTATTTAACTCAGTTATTTCAAGTTGAGGTGCATGACATGCATTGGAAATTGTGGTATAGTTATAAATCCACGATATCTGAAACAAAGAGGAAAGAACCAAAATTGATTTGGCAATTCCATGCCAAATCAATTCGTAGCAACAGAAAAAGGATGCCAACTCATCTAAAGTTTAATCGAAGTCTACAGAAAAGAAGAAACAACAGAATGAAATCATATTTTGTATGATGCTTTGTCAATTTTTCTCAATGCCTAAAGAAGCGTAAGCAAATTACCCCTCCTGGCATGCCTAAGAAGGAAGAGCAGGAAATTTTGAATTTATAAAGAAAATGCATGCTTGTTTAGATATTAAGATGGACAAGATTATGAGGATCCCCTATCCCCCAATTGTAATAGAAAAGTTGTTCCAAATGTTGTTGATGAAGTTTAACCGTTGACAAGTGTAGTGTGAAGGAACCGTTAATGTAGAGTGGCTGAATAAGTTTCTTGTGATGTTATATGACAAATGGCATTTCTGTCACACATAAGGCATATACATGAATCTTGGTTTTCTTAGACAATGCTCTGTTAGTCTAGGGTTATGTGGTTTTTGGTGTATGGACAATCTGTAAGGATAAATATTTTTAGAGTCTGCATATGGCATTAAAAAACCAGAGAAGCCTAATTCAGTATCATTTATTTTAAAACTCATAGATGTATTTGGGTCCTATTATGAGCATTTCATCTATATAAAAACTTATTTTTATCAACAAAATATAGAATATTTACTAGCATTGGAATGCTAAAGTATAAATAAAGACGAATGTGCTGAATTTATACCTAGAGATGACATAATATTTTCTATTTCATTCAAGAGTTCCAGATTAACACTAAAACAACTTCGCACATACCCTAGAGGTCAATTAAGAAAATTATAGTTTATTGGACTAAAAGAAACTTAATATTATATTATAGGTTAAAAAGGGCGGCAATATAAGATAATTGAAAAGGGAGATTAGTCATGCAGATTTTTATAAACTTGACAAAAGTAGATATACAAGGACATGTTATCAATAAATATATCAAAAAAAATATCCAACTCTTTGTTGCAAGCAATTCCAATAAAGTGGTGATTGCTAGATGTGTTTTTTGCAGACTAGTTGCCAGTATTGAAAGTGTTGCAGTGTAAATGAATAGAAATTATCTGCTTTTTTGAATTATATATGATTGAATAACATGTTGAGTATTAGGAAATAGATAATTGTCTACTTGTTTAATATGAATTTATTGTTATCTTATTTTTCAGGGTTTTGAAGTGTAAAAAATGGTGCAAAAGTGGCGTTTATGCATTAAGTGTCCTGCCTTCCAAATCCAGGTCAAGCAGTTATTAAATTCCTCTTTTACAATATGGCAACAAATCATCTATTTCATGGAAAGAGAGAAGTGTATGGAATGACAACAAACAATGATGGCAATAATTAGAGGGATTGTCATCATGGGGTGATAAGAAATTTAATATTCCAAGAGGAGGTAGTAAATTATTCTAAATAAATTAGCAATGCAACAACATAAATGTTTGCAACAAATTTAGAGAGATCCACCTTGTTGAATAATGCACACACTACATGGATAATGGATATCTGCACTTTATGCCTTACGGCGTTTTCTTTGCAACATCTGGTGCAAATGCTAGTTTATCTTTAAAGAAAACTAATTATATAAATCATCAAAGTCTAAAATCTAACAAAACTAATAATGGTTAATCTTTGAAATGTTGTATTACCAGAATATTGATGAAAAAAGTAAGTTTAATTGTGTACCTGAATTCTCCATAATAATATGTAAATTTAGTTTGGAAAGGAGTTGGAGGCCGAGGCACTGCACGGACGATTAAAAGTGGCGAAAAAAAAAAAAAAAATAAAAATAAAAATAAAAATAAAAATGTTATAAATGCAGTGTTTGAATCATGTTTTTATGGTGGAAATGGATTCAACACTATTAAAAATATTTAAAACAGCGAAAATTATGAATTTTAATAGTTGTATTTAGATTCACAAAAATCCTTACCAAATTTTTTCAAAATATAACTAAAATTTCCAAAACTTTCAATGAAAAAAACATAAATTTTTAATTTTTTGAACTGGACGTTTGGAAAAAAAACATTGACTAACTATTCTATGTTTGCAGCGATATATCTGATCCATTGTGTAGAAACAATGAATCTGCTGGTGCCAAATTGGGCTCTAGATCGAAGCCATGGCGGCAAGAGCTCTGGGAGGATGACAGAGGGTATCATCCTCGTAGAAAGCGCGCGGCATGTGACGCGGTGGGGCATCTGTACGTTTCAGCGGCGGGCATAGGGGCGAATTCTCGCTGACCTCTGCACTCCAAAGGAGGTTTCGACAATGATATCGGCAAAACATGTGGAAGAGGAGGCCAGCCAAGTAGGGTTGGAAGGCAGGCAGGTATTGATTCGTTCATTATGGATGAAGGCCTCTATGGCGAAACGTAAGGCAAGGCGCTTGGAAGCTTTAAATGCTGGAGATCCAGGAAAGAATGGCCTCCGGCGACCCCGAAACCGTCGGAATTGCCGTTCTACAGAACCTGCCAATCCACCGCAGAGTTCCCATCTCGCACTTTTAGGGTTTAATCTCGTAGCCGTTCTTGCAAATAATGCGAAGTTTTTGAAACTACGGCCAGCCGAAACTTAACTTGGAAGGCTTTGAAGCGTCAGATTGTTCTTGATGCCTCAGGTCAAGAACATCGTCTAGGACATGAAGTACGGTATGGGGTGGATTTCCAAGAAGAGTAGTTTAAGGTAACAAATACTTAGGCAGTTGTTTATAATGCGATTTTTTGAAAGTTTTTTTTTTGGGTTTTTCTGGTCAAAATCTAGCAGCAATTTATTGGAATCGCAACTTTGATAGCTAGTTTCTGCGTCCCAGGGTTTTTGAGGGTGCTGAATCCAAATATACAGTTAAAAAACCATTTTAACTGCAAAAAATCAAGATTTAGCTTCAATTTCTTTTACCAGATTCCGTCACCGAAATCTCCAACTCCAATACCTAGTGTGTTATAGGGCATTTAACGTTTTTATGGTAGTCTGTTCATATACATGACTTTATATGTCGATTTGATAGGTCAATTTAGCTGCCCATGTCGATTCAACAAGGTGAGGGAACCGCCCGTCGCCATGCTAGCATCTGTATGCTCCCTGTCATGCTAACACGTTCAAACAATTTTCGGGCGCGCGCGTTATGAACTTCCAGGGCATCCTGCCAGCGCAGTTCCCTGTTCGCCCGCGACCAGATCTGCGAAATCGAACTCTGCCTGGAACCTGCGAATAGAACCTCCGCCCGCGCTCCACCTGCGAACAGAACCCGACAACCCCTTTTTGCTATCGAGCCTGCTCCGCTTTTGAACCCTATCAAACCCAGAGACTGCCTTTCTGGCACCGCATTTGTGATTTTGATCATCCAGTACCTCAGGCGCGCAAATCACCTGCAGATCACAGCCCCTGCTTCGCTTTCGAGCCCTATCAAACCCAGACACTGTCTTTGTGGCACCGCATTTGTGATTTTGATCATCCAGTACCTCAGGGGCAAATCACCTGCAGATCGCAAGCCCGGTTCACGCTTTGATCTTCTGATGCACCGCATTGATTCCCTAAGGTACCGAACGAGACCCGTGTATTAAAAGAATTATAAACCATTGCAATATTTTACTGAAATAAATTGTATAACCCTGCCTGTGTACTCGACGAGTCTAATTTTCTTTGTGAACCATTTCATAACGAGAATTGGATGCACAATCTTGCCACAAAATCTACTAATCACTGCTATGTCAAGCACTTCTAGAATATCCAAGATATTCATGTTTTCTCTAACCACCATTTTCCCCTTGTTCCTTCATGGTATGATGCACTTATTCTGCGTCTTAACCTCAAAATTATTGTGCATTTGGCTTCCATGATTGATTTCATTTTGTTCAACTGTCGGATAGAAGGGAAGAATCAATAAGAGTTTAGACAACTTGGTCTATGCAATTGAGCAACGGAGACAAACTTGTTGACTTACTATCTTGCATAGGCACGAGAACATGAACAATGCCTATTTTCTAATAATCCATCTCCAGATGTCATAAAATTGAAGTGATTGATGGCTTGATCCGTGCTATCATGGTGATAATAATAGAAACTCAGATTCAATATCGAGCCTATTGTTGCATACAAGATGTCATATAAACCTCGACTCAAAAATACTAATGAAGTCAAAACAATACTATTTGAAGTTTGGTAAGAAATCTAATAAATTATATTAGAGATAGTATGTTCGCAATGCAGGAAGCTCAAACAACAGAAGCATCACAAGTGGACCAAGATCCTCCAATTGATTGAGATGTGCCATATTTGAAGGCCACTTTAAGTGCAGTTGATATTAATTTCGGGCAACTTACTAGGAAGGATGGTGCCTAGTGAACACATAATTGTGGTGATATGGAACCTCAGAATCTCATTCCCATTTGCGAGGCCTCTGGGATGTTTCTTGGGCAATTTGCTTGTCTTTGACTTAATCATATCACGAAATTCCTCGAAACTCACAAGTGTTTTCTGCGTGTTGTGCACATTCAGAACTCTCTCAATTCTCCCATGTGGGCTTTCAGTTTTCAGTCAGCTTGTTCTGAAAATTATCTTTGAAAGTATCCCCTTACAATAGCTCTGTGACTGCAAAATCATGAAATACAATTACATCATAAGCATTGTGAACCTTATCCAAATCTCATGCTATTGAGAAACACAGTTTTGGGAACACTATACATAAACATCATTCTAAAAGCAAAGAACAATATATATTCTCATAGTTTCAGAGACAATAGTTTCATTCATTCAATCACACTGAAATGTAAAGAAGGTCTGAAGCACATTCTTGTCTTACTAAAATCAATGGAGAAGCATTCCTATGTAACCTTAAGGAAGTGGAATCGACATAACATCACATATAGTCATCCAACATCATCAGCAAAACCCTCAAGAGACAAGTCAGCCACTCAGATAGCATGTTCCTAGGTCACATTACTCTTTTGCAACTCTTAGGCCATAGTCACTCTCATGCTATAGGCAAGGTAGTAGTCAGCAACCTAAATTTTCTCTCACAGGCCTACCTGCCAGCGACTGTGGACTAGAATTGCCAGTTCTATGCCAGCAACCCTCGGATTTAAGCCACTTTTCTAGCCCAAAATTTTGGCCTCTACCCAGAACTTATTGTAACTTCCAGAATTCATTAAAAACATAATAACAATGTTGATCAATCAAAAATCAACCTCACGACTAGGCCTGAGCATCCCCAATTAGGACTGAAATTCTGTCAAACACTTGGCATCAATACAACCTATAGGTCTAGGACATAAGATATAGCATATATCATTGAAACAACTTATGAAACATAACTAGAAGGATCACCTCCTTCTCCATTGAACTACTACATCATCAATTAGGTCTTGCATCCATCCATTTAACAATTACAAGTAAATATATGAAATAACCATGACATGAACCAGTCATTTAACCATGCTTATAACCAACATAAAACCATATAAATATCATAGATATGACAGCGATTAAATCCAAATATAAATCAATGCAAAAATAAGAGAACTTAACTTTTATTAATCATAGGAAAATCTAACCAAGTTCAGGACTTCCACGTACCACCCGACCATAGACATGGTTGAACCAAATCTCTCTTTCAACCAATCACCCCCGTGCCATATTCCAAGCATGAATGTGGGATCTCATAGAACAACCAATCCAAGAAAAATGAAGGAAATCCAGAGGTTAAACCACCTCCACCCTCATCCAACTGTGATCACACCAAAATCGATGCTTCAATCACAACCGAATAGAACTTGGAATGTCATCTGAAATCCATCACTATCCTTGAGGAATTGTATGTCTCCTTGTCTCTCAGGCTTTACTGCAATCTAAACTGGATCACTAGACCCTAAACTGAGACTAGTCTCTTAGGCTTTACCGCAATCCAAACCTGGATCACTAGGCCCTAAACTGAGACTTCTCGCTCAAGTTTTACCGTGTTTCCCACAAAAACCAGTCAAGGTATTCCTAGGCCTTTGAGAATGGAACTTGAGGCCACCTCCACCCTAGATTCTGAAATCCATACGCAAACCAAAACTCAAAAACCGAAATAAACATCCCAAAACCATGGCATCCAGGAAAAAGTTATGCTAGGCTTAAATTCACTATCATAACTTGGCAATACCATGCCACCAACAACAAGAGAACCATACACCAACATGAAAAGCCATGCATGTCCAAACCAGCTAGGAAATAACATATGCAAAAGGTTACCTGCAAGTATTCTTGCTGAAGCTGCTTGATCATGTTTTCCTTTCCTTAATCCTTTCCTGTCTTCTTTTGCTTTGCTCTTTTTCCTTTCCTTGCTCCAAACCAAAGTGCTCTAAGAAAAATCTAAGTGACCAAGAGAGCGAGAGAGAAAGAGAATAATGAGAGAGCTCCAAACATGAATTGATCCTCATAATCCTTTTTATGCATGAGGCCTCTAATATCTTCATTTTCCTCATCACATGCAACTTATGATCTTTTGCCTTCCTTTTCTCCTAATTTCCTTATTTTCATAAATAAATGTGCCAAAACACCTTTTTGTCTTTTAATGCCTTGGCCTTAGACTTAACCAAAACACACATCCAGTGATGCCCACTAAGATATCTTTGCCCAACATTCAGCTTGGAATAAGTGTCCCACATCACAAGGATATCTTTGCCCAACATGCAGCTTGGAATAAGTGTCCCTTAACCGTGGTCTTATTTTTCCTTTATTAACATTTATTACATGAACTTTTCACCAAGGTTGTTACAAGTTTCAAGTCTTCTACCAGTGATCACCAAATTCTTCACACGTGTTAGTTCCAACACAGATTCAATAATTACCTCAAAAATCAATCCAAAGGAATGTAAAAGCAATCTAGAACAAAAGCGCATAAACAACAAATAAAAGCACATGATGAAAAACATAAGTGCCAAGATACATGATAAAAGCGTATTTTTACCTTACAGATGCACCACACTACCTAATAGAATTGTGAAAACACGTGGCATAAGTGTGTCTATTTGGATAAGGTTGAAAATCTACAAAAATATATATATATATATATATATCACAAATGAATTGTCATGTTAAGTGTGTATTATATTCATGACTAGCATCAAGCTAGGGGATGGGCGGACCTACTGATGGTTTTATGTATGGCTTCGAACATGACAATTTTTCCCATGGTATTTTGTATATCCAAGCAAGGGAACTACGGTTATGTTCTAATCCAGGGTTAATCGATTAGGGGTTTATGAATGACTTGACATGTATATAATGTATTGTAACATTGAAAGGAATATAATGAAAAATCAATCTAGTTTTCATGATTTTGGGTTTAAGGAGAAAAATCTCTATGTATATTTTATTTTCTCACCATTGTATATTTCTATTTTTTAAGAATTCATTTGCATGTAATTTATGTACAGGGCTAAAACCTGCATGTTATAAAGCCCCGATGGTTAGCTCAATTGGTTGAGTCCTCATTGTTAAATCACATTTTCTATTGAGAGATCACTAGTTCAATTCTCTCGACACTCTCATGGTCAAGATTCATGGTTGAGCTAATAGGAAGTGATCCCTTTGGATGGATATTCCTAGTACAAAAGCTAATAGGAAGTTCTATTGAGAGATCACTGGTTCAATTCTCTCGACACTCTCATGGTCAAGATTCATGGTTGAGCTAATAAGAAGTGATCCCTTTGGATGGATATTCCTAGTACAAAAGCTAATAGGAAGTGATCCCTTTGGATGAATATTCCTAGTACAAATATTTCATTGACGTATCAGTCATCAATCTCGAGAGTCCATCACCCACTTAGAAACAAATGATTTTCATAAAGTTATAAAATCAAATATAAAAAAAAATCTTAAATCTAGCAAAATAAATGATAAAAATGAAAAACTAAGTGAAATATCTATAAATTCTGATGGTAAAATAGGTGCACTATAAAAAGTCAACACGTGTCGAATTGCATAACATATTCACCACATCATACTTGCACTTAAAAACGCATCGAAGAGCAGTGATCAATCTCGAGAGTCCATCACCGACATAGAAACAAATGATTTTCATAAGGTTATAAAATCAAATATAAAAAAAAATCTTAAATCTAGCAAAATAAATGATAAAAGTGAAAAACTAAGTGAAATATCTAGAAATTCTTATGGTAGAATAGGTGCACTATAAAAGTCAACAGTCAACACGTGTCGAATTGCATAAAAACGCATCGAAGAGCTTCACAAATTTTTTGAAATAATGGACGTGGGTCTCACTAGGCATGCCAAAATGTGATTAGAGAATAAAATCGAATAAGTAGGAGTGAAATCATAATATAAATCAAACACAATTTAATTTCGTGAATAAAAAATGAAGCTATAAGTGAACAATTGAGAAAATTAGAACTAAGCATTGTAATATCTTCCCAATAATAGTTGGGTGGATTTAAGGATGGTGAGTAGACATAGCGATTTGAGCGATTTGACTGCTAAGTCTATGAAGGCATACATACTCTACCCCCCTCTGGTTTTGAACTTGTGATCTCTTAGGAGGAAGCACATGCTCTTAACCATTAGGCCCACTCAAGTTGTATGCATGAGAGGATAATAATAAATAAATAAAGATTTTATTCATCCAATTATAAAAGACTTAGTTAACTAATTAAATAATTATTTAATTATAAAAAACTAGAGTAAGAAAAATAATTAAATAATAAAAATTATTTAATTAGAAATCATCTAATTGTGTGCATGAGAGGATAATAATAAATAAAATAAAGATTTTATTCATCCAATTATAAATGACTTAGTTAACTAATTAAATAATTATTTAATTATAAAAACTAGAGTAAGAAAAATAATTAAATAATAAAAATTATTTAATTAATGAGAAAATAGGGAAAATATTGAAAGAGATTATTTCATTATTGCATAAGAATGAATTAATTAAGTAATAAAAATTATTTTATTTTAATGGTTAGAAGAATTTACAATAATTAAATAACTAAAAATATTAATTATGATAGAAGAAGGAAATGATGTTTAGGAGATGAAATAAATTGTGTTTAGATAGTTTTCAATGTCTACACCATCAAAGTAAAAGTGCTTATCTTGATGAAGTCAGAATGACATGAACCAGAGGTTCCACCAAACAAGATGGAGGTGATGTAAATAATTCTAATTCAGGTGATGTGGATGATATGGATGTTTTGTATGGTTGTGAGTTGAATTTATCTATTAATTTGGAACCAAATTCCTTTGAATTGAATTTGCTTTTCATGATGAGTGGAAAGAAGTAATGCAAAAGGAGTGTGATGCTATCATCAATAATGGGGCATGGAAGTTGGTGGACCCTTCATTTGAAACCAAATCAATTGGTAGCAAGTGGGTCTATAAGAACAATACAAATTATATGGATCACTTGATAAGTGTTATAGCTAGAAAGACACCCCCTAGGTTCTACGAGAAAGGAACAACCCTTGCCAAGTCAAAGGGTCAAATTGTGATTAATTTAACACTCCGAAAAACTGAATTTAGTAGCTTCAACACTCTTCTGTCGTTATGGATATGAAGTAGTATGCCAAGCAATGCCCTCTACCAGTGTACTCAATAAAACAATAGAATAGCAATGCCCTTTTATCACAACAACCGAGAAACAAAGCGAAACTTATAAATGGATAATATTGATTTGTTCATGTTTGATCAAGTCTTGATGTATTTGGTAATGTTTAATCATAACCTAATATAAATTCAAGAATGTGTTTAGGTTCAATCTTGTTAAAATCAGAGGAATATATATATAAACAAAGCTCTCCATTAGTCACAGAGGAGGAACAATCTAGTGCATGCAGAAATGTTGGCATAATTTTTTTGAGATAAACTTGTGTTAGTAGGCCTCGATACTAGTGAGTACAAATCTTAGGAGATTGACCAAGGCAAGAATTGTAAGAGTTATCATCCATGTACTTGGGTGAAAGCATGGAGCTAGGTTACATTTTTTGGCGAGAGAGGGCACGTTTGGATGGATAAAATGATGGCTCGATCGAGCCATTTAAGCACTCGATTGAGCCTTCTTTAAGCGCTTAATCAAGTTCCTTGGGCGCTGAAAAGGTAGCTCAATCGAGAGTTAAAAAAAAAACCCCTCAATCAAGCTATAATGCTCAATTGAGCTTTTATTATTATTATTAAATACCGCTCCCATGGTCTGCGTGCCCCATTTGCATAGATCTTGGGTAATTTAAGAGCTCGATCGAGATTGTGACGGTAGCTCAACCCAGAGTATTGGAGCTTGATCAAGCAATTGAAGTATGGATTGTTCAAATCAATCTTGTCAATGTCCCAAAGGATCAAACGTTTTTCTATCCTTTTTGTCTTTCTTATTTAACGTTTTTTGCAAAATTAAACAATTTAAATTAAAAATAAAAATAACGAAACAAAAACCACAAAAAACTCTTCAAAAGACTTAGAAAATCACAAAATTCAACCCAAAACATTATAATATATTATATATATATCATTCAAAGCAACTTAGAAAGCCCCAAAACCAACCTAGAAACCCATAAAAAAAAAGGTAATAATAATAAATAAATAAATCTAGAAAACACTTCGAAACCACCAAAAAAATTATAATTTAGGTTTTAATTTTTTTTCTTACTTGTAATGTTTTGTTTATTAAATGCATATTTTTCTGATTTTGAATGGTAAAAGCACCTCTTTCTAATTAGTTTAGGTTTTAAAGTTTTTCTTTAAGAATTTTGTGAAGTAAATTTTCAATATTTTTTTTTTGTTATTTAAGATGGATTTTAAATTTCTAACTAATTTGACCGAAAATACACCCGAAAAAACTCCAAAATAGACAACAATGAAACTATACCCAATAAATAAGTAAATAAAAAACTTGAGATTGACATGATGAATATGGTTGTTCATAATGAACCTTTATTTATAAAAAAGAAATTTTTTTTATTTATTATTTAAATTTAAATTAATTATATTTTAACATTTTTTTTAATAATAAATATAGTAATGATTTTAATTTTAATTTTATTAAATTTAATCTTTAAGTTTTATATATATATATATATATATATTTAAAGTTATTTAACAAAACACACACATATACAAAATATAGCATGTAACATAATTATAATTATAATTATGTAACTATATAAGTATTTAAATATAATTATATATGTTTAACTATTATAAAGTTATAACATATCACATAGCAGAATATAGTATAGTTATATATATTGTTATAAACATAACATAATTCTATAACTATTTAACATAACATAACTAATTATTTAACTTTTAACATAAAATTATTTAACATAATATAACATAGTTCTATTAATTATTTAATATTCATTATTTTATATATATATATATACTTAATATCATCTATATATATATATATATATTATAATATTTTTGTGCATAGCTATAACATTTAACATAGCATAATTATTTTAAATACACACAAATATATATATAAAAGTTCATGTTTCAACAATGCATCATTGATAGATACATTAGCTCCATCATGAAAAGTGCATTTGGTCTAGCGAATAAAAGTATTTAGACTCTTTTATAATTTGTACCATATTGTTTCATTATGTAGTGCGTTGTACAAGAAATATTGTCTTCATGTGCTTGCACCTAGTATATGCCATGTGTCAAAGTCAAACATTAAGAACTTAAAGTCTATTGGAGTATTTGGTTGGCGTGAAATTTCATTAGTTTTCAGAATAGATTTATTTCAATGTGTGTGTGTGTGTGTGCACTATGAATAAAATGCATTATTTAGAAACATGAAAAGGTGTGAAGGTAGATTTGATGACTTCTTTCAATTGTGTTCACATGGAACTCAATACTCTGGTTGATAAATTATAAAAAAGCAGACTCTAAATTTTAGGACTTTAGGCTAGATTATTATGCTTGAGTTTAGAAATAGTTTTTTTGTCAACATATTTTCTAAGTCAACATTTTTTTCTTAGATTAGTTTATATATATTACATGTAATAGTTTTGTATTATGTGTAATAATTTAGTCAACATTTTTTTCTTGGATTAGTTTATATGTAATATGTTGAGGCATCCCATATGCACACCCCAATTGCAGACCATCACGGTGCGAGGGGTTATGTTACACATGGTTGGTCTCATGATAGATCATGTAGCCCACCGAGAGTTCACGTTACACTCATAGATCCTACCTCTGATGCCAGTTGGAGTGTTAGAGGCAGTATTTCTGTCTCTGTTGATGATCATACTACCTCTAGTGGGCCTTCTTCACCTATTTTAGGTACACCTCTTGCATTTTCAAATCCTTTTTAAGCTTTACGTGTTTATGTCTTGAAATTGTCTTTACTTTTTAAATTGCCTTCAACTGATGTGTTTGAATTTAATTTATATGATATTATGCTTCTAGTTTGTTAATTATATATGTTAAAATATGTTTATGATTTGCAAGCCCTCAGTAGGCTGAAGCTGAGGATCAGAGTGCAGCATCAATCCCTCCGTGGGATGATGCTACAACTCATATCACATTAGATGATGTTATAATCTGTCATACGTGGATCAAAAAAGAGACATGTAACATCCCTACCAATTCATTGAATCATCTTGCATTGTATTTGATGTTGGATAACATTAATGGGTTTATCCTGACATATCAGAGGTTAGCCCACATAGCCACCTCCTATAGTCCATATAGAGGATTAGGAGGCATGAGGTTAGAGTCTCAAATACTTGGGAGTTGGTGAAATTGGCCACTAAGGACATTAATGTTTGTGGGGAGTTGTTTGACATCCCTCTATATCATCCTGCTAGACATAGAGGTCTGATTCCACTAAAATATTTTAGGAATTTTGATGCAACCCCTTTTGTGTATGATGGATTCATTGGAGCTTGGAGCTAGTTCCCCCACCACAACCAGGTTTCCATTTATTTTGCCAAGAATTTGTATGTAGAGTTTGTGTTACATTTGAGGTCAGATTACTTTGATACCAGATCTTGTTACTATGGACTTGTATTTGGACATCCCTATTATCGTGATGGGGATTGTAGGGACCATGGGCATGTACCACCAACTCCAATATTCTTTCCACTATCATCTCGAAGCTTGGTATTAATGAAAAAGCTAAAGGAGTTATCACAACTTGATGTTGAGACCAGGGAGACTATTGCAAACAACATGTGAATGTCATTGGTCAGTGCACATGTTGAATTGGATGGAGACATTAGGAGACCATCATCATTGACTCATGAGCCGCAAGTACCCTTATATGATGACGTATTTCTCATGAGTTTACCCTTTGACCAACTTTTGACATATACATGTATGTATCGTGATGCCATTTGTAAGACTTGGAGGGTGCACATATATACAAAAAAAATTACTCTTATTATCAAATTATGCATAATTGTTTATATTAATTTCTAGTTCATATTATATTTCATTTATATTAATAAATTCATGATAACATGTAGACACAACCCAACTACATGGATGAAATTATGAGATCATCCGAGGGGACAATTGATCAGCCACACCATCCTCGACCAGAGTATGTTTTGTGGATTCTCCTCCACCTCCACCTCCACCTCATATGTTCATTAATGTGGAGGAGAGTGATTATGTACAACCACATGGACCAACAGTTGAGGTAAACTTTTTTATTCCTAAGATTTCAACATTTTTTTTTTTTTTTAATTACATATACATGCTAATTAATTTGTAGACTAATTATAATTGGTTCTTGCTATTGTGTACACAAGCCCATATGCAAAGTGTCATTGATGTCACTGTTATGTGGATACATAAGTGGGATGTAAGGTTTAGAGGCACTGATGATGCAGGTCCTAATCATTGAGCCATAGGCAGGGGAGCACCAAACCCATATTCATCAGACCCCCATATTATATGATTCGCATTTGGACTCGACTGAGGTTAGTAGATTCATGTATATGTAATTAAAAATAGGGTTCAAAATCATTTATTTCCATATTTTTATTTTGTACAAATAATGATCTAATCAGTTTGAATTTGAATGTGTTATATTACAGTACCAGCTTAAGGACACTTACTTTTCGTGGCGGAACTCTCATAGGAGTTATGATGGTACTTAGAGTGTCATAGTTTGCATATTTTTGGGCTCATTTCATAGGGCATATTCACATGTGATACAAAATTTGTATATTTTCATACATGGACAATTTATGAATGTACATCATGGACATTATTTTAGTTTGTGGATGCTTATTATTTCAGTTTATGGATGTTCATGTGATATTTTTAATTTGTATATATTTTCATATGGATAGTTTATTGATACATGTATTCACTACTTCAATTTATGGATTTGTATTAATCTTGTTTATGGATGCTCATTAATTTTTTAAGTTTATGCATATGTTAAAATTATTTCGCTAATTTAAATTATATATATATATATATTATAATAATTTTTATTATTAAAATATATGTTCAATTTTGATTTCCAGTTTCATAGACTAAGAAAATAAGTACAATCTTAAGTTATGATGCAAGTCATTTTGATACTTAAAATGAACTAAAATATATCATGTATCAATTTAATATTGACATGGAAAGAATTCCAATCATGCTTCATATTCGTTTGTAGAAAGTGTCTTTTAGTGCAATCAACATGTGTGTTATTACAATTCAATTTTAAAAATAAATTATGTGAATTATAAAGTCTTCCATATATATATATATATATGAAAAAATTTATGACCCACCCATATACTATTACATGGGCAACTTTTTTTAAGTATTTCAATCAATTTCTTATCTCAAGTTTCAATTAAAACACACAACTAGGATTGAAATAAGTTTTATTTAATTTAAAAGATGTCATGGAAACAAAAAATAGGTTTTATTCAACTTTATTTATTTTGAGATTATCTACAAGAGCTTAGTCATAACATGATATAAGTCAACCATATTGATATTTAATATATAGATCAAAAAACAATATATGACAACATTTTTATAATTTTATATAATGATATCAACTTTCCTAAATTTACAAGTAGTTATCCAAGTATTTCAATCAATTCCTTATGATGGAACTAAGTTTTATTCAATTTTGAAAAACTCAAATATGAATGAAATAAATTATATTCAATTTTAAAAGATGTGGAGATGTAAAAGTTACAAATACAAGTTTTATTCTATTTTATTTTGTTTGAAGTTATCTGCAAAATCATAGTCATAATGCACGTTGTCAATAATTTTTTTGTGCTTACACTGAAATCAATGCACAATGTTAAATTGATTACCTTGAAATTAATATATACCATATATCTAGTTACATCAAATCAAAAATCAGCATCTTCACTAAAATCAATGCATCTAATGCAAGCAATCAAAGAGGATGAGAAATCAACATCTACACTAAAATCAACGAATCTAATGCAAACAATCAAATAGGATTAGAAATCAACATCTACACTAAAATCAATGCATTTAATGCTACAAGCAATAAAATAGGATTAGAAATCAACATCTACACTAAAATCAATGCATCTAGTGCTAGCAACCAAATATGTCTATTAATCAACATCTACACTAAAATCAATGCATATAATGCAAACTCAATTAAACAAAAATAGAAATGAACATTTTTAATGAAATTAATGTATCTAATGCAAGCATTGAAATAGAATTAGAAATCAACATCTACACATAAATCAATGCTTCTAATGCAAGAACCAAATAGGATTAGAAATCAGCATTTGTAACTAAAATCAATGCATCTAGTGCAAGCAATATTCTTCCCTTTCTTCCCCCTCCATCTATATCGATATCTTTGTCCATCTCTCCTTATTTGTATCTCTGTCTCATCCCCCACACACACACACACTCTCTCTTCATATCTCTCTCTCTCTCTCT
>APFE030677748.1:26954-54255 GCA_000404065.3 Pinus taeda
ATATTTTCCTCCAACTCCATCTCTCGAGCTCCCTCTCTTTCTCAAAGACTCTCTCCTCCTCTCCCTCTCTTTCTCAAAGACTCTCTCCTCCTTTCCCTCTCTCCATATTTTTGTCCCACTCTCTCTCTCTTGCCCTTCGATGCCACTCTCGTCTTCCTCTATATTCAAAAAAAATAAAAATACTTTGACATTAATAATATGTTTAATTATAAAAAAATAATAAAATTGATGTTGTACAACGATTTAATTTCTTTTTATTTTATTTTTTTATTATTATTTTTTTTTAATTTATTTTTTTATTATTATTATGTTTTTTTTCGTTAATACATATTTAAAATGCAATATTTCAAATGTGTGTTGTGCATTCATTTGGAGGGAAAATGATAATTTTCCATGGAATAGTATCTAGAATTTTCCAAAATATTAATGGTCTAGCTACCTCCATCGAAGATACATAGAGCGCTTCATGTCTTCTAATTGATTCAATTTAGGTTTTATTTCTTTAGGTAGCTTTAGGTTATGATTACTTGAGGATTTTTAAGATATTATATATTTTATTATGTTAGATTTATAAAAAATAGGTTAAATAAAATTAACATATATATTGAGTCAGCTTGTATGACTTTTTGTGTGTTAATGGCTCTTTTGTCGATGTATGTGGCGTATATCAATCACATTTATTAATGTGGTTGTGCTAGTATATATTATAATATAAGAAATTTTACATTATATTAAAGTTAATAATATTATATTAATCCAAAATTAATAATTTAATATTAACATTAAAATATATTAATATTAATTTTTTATATTAATATCAAATATTTCATACTTTAATTTAACAATAATAACTATTATTTTTTATATAATATTAAATTTAATAAGGTTTTTACATGCATGATAGCAAAAATTATAATTCTTATAAAGGTTCAATCGAGCATAATAGTCCGATCGAGCCATAACGCTCATTCAAGCCCTTGTTAACCATTTATATGGCTCAATCAAGAGATTACGAAACCCTCAATCGAGCTATTTGAATTTGAAATTTAAACACTCGATTGAGTGCTTTAAGCGCTCGATCGAGTGCTTTAAGCACTCGATTGAGCGTGTAAATTTCAAATTCAAATAGCTCGATTGAGGGTTTCGTAAACTCGCTCAATCAAGCGTTTGAAGTCCTAAAATCTACAATTTTAGCACCCCTTCTGCAAACTTTCCTGCAACACCATTTTGTACCCTAGCGGACTTAGGGCAAAATTTTTCCTTAGGTGGCAAAGTTGATCATGTTGGATTCATGAAGGAATCCTCTATCCATGGCATATGAGTTTGACATTTTTGAATTCATATAATATTTTTCATCTAATTTCTTTTAAACGTAATGCTTGAAATTTGTTTGAACAGTTTTAAAGAGGTTGAATGAAAAATCAATATAATAAAATATACACAATGAAAATTTTTCAAAAAATACCACTAGCTTTGTTTACGAGTTCCTCTTCAAAAGGGTACTCTTGTTTTCAGTTTATTTAACAGTTGAAAAAAAATCTTACGTGAACACTTTGTGTCTGTAAAATACAATTGAAATATCACTTCTCCACTTCGAAAAATAAAATATATATATATTAATTTTGCATAAAATAAATAAATTTTTTATATTTTTAAAAATTACACATTTTAGACTAAGTTATGCTACATGAGCAAACACATACCTCTTATGATGTGTGAAAATTTGCAAGGACATATATTTCATTTAATGGAAATTTGGCATATTATACGACACTAAATAATTTTGCAAAAAATATCATTAGGACAACAACATGATTCTCCACAAATTGTCTTTTTACTCTGAATCAAAATTCACACTGCTTATATGAATTTTGAGGGCTTCAGTTCAATAAAAGAGGAAAAACTTGAAATTTCATTGCCACATTTGGCCCAAAAGTGTAACCCATCTTCATGCATTCACTGACTTCAATCTATTATTGATGCAATAATAGCGAAAATATTTCCCCTTTTATCTTTCATGTATCTCTATTATGTATTTCATGATTGAATTTAATGTTCATGCACTAATATTGTTATTGCAGGGAGAGAGGAATTTTCTTTTCTCTTATGTGTGTGAGATATAGGAAGGAAAAAGAAGCCAAGACTTCACGGAAGTCTTCCTTTCAAGTTGGTTGCACCAACATAGATCAATTCTTGCAATAAAAGAGGTAGCTCTTTCATATTTTCCTCGTGATTTCTTGTGTATGATTGGATATTGATTTTCCTCTTAGTATCACTTTCTTCATACACACCTTCTAGGTAGACTCTCGGCAAATTTTGCTATGTTAAAAATAGCTTATTACTGTAAGCCAAATTTTCCTATAATAACAAGCACTAAGCAAGACTCACGAAAAAAGGATTTGCATAGGTTGCCATTGATTATGATGATACTTTTTCCCCTAGATCAAAATGGGCCACCATCTGCGCTTTGTTTACCTTGACAACACATAATGTATGGAAAGTCCATCAAATAAATGAGAATATTACTTTCTTGAATTGATACTTGAAAGAGAATGTCTTCATGTCTCAAATAGAAGGTTCCATTATGAAGTGCCAGGAAAAAAAAGTATGTAATCCTTATATGGCCTAAAACAAGCCCCATAAGCCTGGTATGAAAAGTTAACTTACCATATTTTGAAAATTGAATATCAAACACTCCAATCTTGATGGTGTAACTATGCTTGTCAAGAAATTTGGAAAAAAATTTGTATATTGTGTAGCATATGTAGATGATAAATTGATGACAAGGAACAATGAAAGCTATGTTGCATCCATAAATAAAGAATTGAACAAGGGAGTTGAGATGATGGATTTAAGACATCTTCACTACTACTTGGGCATTGGAGTGACTCAATATACAAAATATATATTCATCTCCCAAAAGAAGTACATTGGAAAATCGTTGAATAAGTTTGGCATGGTTGAATATAATTTTCTTTCTACTGCAATGGAATAGAATTTGAAGCTCACATCAAAGAAGGAAATGAATTTGAGGAATCAACCAAGTACAAATAACATGTAGGAAGTCATATATACCTTACCACTACCAAACCAACTATTGTATTTATTGTTTGGATTATTTCCGAGTTTATGCAAAAACTTTACGAAGGACATTGATTTGCTGCAAAAACAATTTTAAAATACTTAAAGGGAACTCAAGGATTTGGACTCAAATATTCCATGTTGATGGCTTCAACTTTATTAGATATTCACTTCAGCTTGATTGGATAGTCTAATTCAAATTTTGATGGGGATAAATAAAATGGAGTATCAACTTCGAGTTATCTCATGGGTCTTGGATCAATAGCTATATCCTATAGGTCACACAAATAGTTAGTTCCAATAGATTCCACACCAGAGGAAGAATAATATTTGGCAACTACAAAAATAACAAAGGAAATTATGTGGCTTAGGAAAATACTTGAAGATTTGCAGGAGAAGCAAGTGAATTATACTCCTCTTCTTGTTGACAATACTCATGCAATCAAGTTGGCCAAGAACCCTAGATTCCATGATTGAACCAAGCACGTCAACACAAAGTATAATTTGATTCGTTGTTATATAGAGGTCAAAGATTATTCATTTGAGACATTGTTCCACAAATTAATAAATTGTGAACATCTTTAACAAAGTGTTTGGAGGAGAAATGTTTGAAAGTTCAAAATGATTGTTTGGATTCACAAACACCCCTTTGGCTTAAGGGAGGGAATGTTGGACACATAATCCTTCAAAAAAAATCAATGTAAATAACTTGCATAGGAGAAATATGAATAAATAGGTGAAGATTAAAAGTCAACAGAACCTTTTTAGAGATGAAACCAATAGTCATCTCATGACAATATGGATTCACATTAATGGAATGTCGCCCATGTTTGGAGTTACACCTCTAGCTCACACTTTCCAAGGTATCAATTATTGTCTTATATATGGGATAGTAGTTAAATAAGCCTATCTCTTCGAGCATTTATCTTAATTATTTTAGGGTTCGTTTTGATGCTAAAACATGGATAGATATTATTCTCATACAATATTTCTACGGTGAACAATTAATCACACAAAATAGAACAATGAAAAAGTTGAATTCTTACGATTGTTAAGAAAATACATCTTCAAGAGTAATCCTAGGATTTGAGAGTAAGTAGATAAAAAAACAAAAAGTTAAGATCTTTTTTACTCCTATGGACATTCTATTTACTACTATTTACTTCAACTAAAGACAGCAAAAGGAATTTCAGGCATAGTTATAATTAATTTATTACATATATGTAATTTGAAAATAAATAAAAAGAAAACATATATTTAAAAAATCAAAGAAGACAAATATTAATTCTTCAAGGTTAAAAGAGTATTATAACATGTAGTTTAATATAAACCAACTTAAGTTGATATTAAGAGGGATAAAATCTCTAAAGCTGCAAACATTTCCTCAAGTTTTACTCTAAAAAAAATATTTGCACCTCTAGATATTTGATCCTTCTAAAGTCTTTCCTCAAGTTTTACCCTTAAAAAAAAGATTTGCACCTCTAAAGATTTGATCCTTCTAAAATCTTGATAGATGATGGATCTAAGTTGCTAAGAAAAAAAATTCAAAACTGCAACTGTAAAAGGTGTGCCTTATTAAATATTAAACTTTATGTCTTGTAAATAAGAGTGAAAACTCCAATAATAAATGAGATTGTGTCTTTGTTAAATATTAAACATTTATGTACCTTGTAAATAAGGGTGAAAACTCCAATAATAAATGAGATTTGTGTCTTGTTTTTATATTATTATATTTATTTTAAATATATAGAAAAAGATAATCACTTACTCTAGAGTAGTTGAACATTATCCCTAGAATGCGTTATTATAAAAGCATCTACCTCTTTTGTTATGCTTTGATATCCCGCTCCTTGGCTCTACTCAAGCTATAGAACAATTAATCAATAAAATATTAAGAATGCAATCCCCTTCTTTTCTTCTTTTCTTGAGTATTTAATTTGACAATAACCATTAAGATTAAGGTTATGGATCGTGGTCCTTTAAAATAGGGTTTTGTCAATTAGAATTATAGCTTGTGATCCTCCAAAATCTTTTTGAAATATGTATAGTTTCTTGCTTGACATTAAAATTGTGGAAAACATATTTCAATTTTGAAAGAGCTTAATTTTATCACAACTATATTTTGGTTAAAAATAACTTATTACAAAACCATCAATATGTGCATCTACTATGCTAATGAAACAAATTAATAAAAATAAAATAAAAAATCCTACATTTTTCATACCCTCAATAAGTGTTACTTTTTCAACCATTTGAAACAAGTAGCTGAATTTGTTTGGCCATTTTAAATGGATTTACATCACTCACAAAATGACATTTAAAGTCCATGCCTTTGAATCTTCGTTATACAAATGCTAGTGCCATTGGATTCCTTCTTGATTCATAAATGGTCACGCTGTGGATTACAACCTGTCTTCATTGGATTCCTTCTTGATTCATAAATGGTCACGCTGTGGATTACAACCTGTCTTCTTTTGGCTCCAACTATTATGGATCAGTGAGCGCGCCCTCGTAAGAACTACAAGGCGCAATTTTTGACAAAGCTCAGACTCAAATGCCAATATTTATTTTTCATGGACACTGCCAAAATAGCAATAGTAAGAAAACCCGTGACCGGCAATCAAGTCTCAGATTGTGCGCGTGATTCTCACGTTTCTTGCATTATTTACTGAGAATAGCTACAAGGAGCCATTTCCAGAAATGCAGTTAACTGGTGGGTATAAATTTATGGCTGGAGCACTGTTAGTGCTTCAAAAATGTCAAAATTGTAGTTTAATTGTTATATGTTTTGAGTTGGTGGTTTGCAATGTCAAGTTTTTATTTGTTGTAGTTTATTTGATATATGTTTAAAAAAAAATTGCATAATTTTTGGGCTAATTTATTCTGAATTCAGCACGGATTTGTTGCATTCGTAAATTTGAATTGTGAATTTTCTATAATTTTAATGCTCTTTAATTTTTTAGGGTAATGAATTTATATATACAATCAAAAGCTCATTTTAAATAATAAAAATCAACAAAAAAAACTTCAAAAAATATAATTAAGCTTAAAGGCTCATTCTACAGCTCAGTGTCATGTGCAATGCTGTCCGTATTATGTGTAAGGCTGTCTGTCCGTCATTAAAGTTGAAATTAAAAACAATTTGAAATTCAGTCCATTGATGGATTTAACAATTTTATGAATTTGTCACAGTAACATTGATTTCTCACTGTATTTGATATATAAAGCATTTCACGAAGGATATCATATTTTATCCATAGTTTATATTTTTTATTTTTTATTTGTATTTTTTTTTGTTAAAAGGTTGATTATTATTGGTAAAGTAGAAAAAAAAATTAGATTTAGAAAAGTTTTTATGTTGAATTTGTCTACAAGTTATTTTATTGTTTATTATTATGAGCATATATTCAACTTAAGTACGAATCTAACATGAGTTGAGAGGGATTAAATTTCTTCCCTTCCAAACATCTTTAGAGTGTAAAATATAATGTGTAATGTTTCATTGTCTAAATTGTGCTTTTAAATGCTATACAAAGTATATGTACGGCGGAATTAACTTTTTAATCATAAAAACTTATTTTTCATGATATATACATTAAAAAAAATGATATATAATATATACATAATTAACATCAAAATATTTTACATAACATGTACATAGAACATTTTATCAAACACAAATTAAACCGATTTTTTTTATTAATATGTTTTTAAGTATATGTCAATTAATTGGTACTAAAATATTTTGTTGATAACTTACTTTGAATATTTTGCTATGTACAACATTAAAATATTTTATTTTAACAATTTTTTTCTATATATAGATATATGTGAAGTTGATATGAACATAAATTAGTTAACATAGATTTTCAAATAATTTCTTAAAATCTCCTCTTGAAATATTTTGAGAATACAAAGTTTAAATATTTTACTCACATTTTTTTTTATTTTTATTTTTTACTTACTTTAAAGCAAATTCTTTTTTAATTATAGTTGAACTTTTTATTTGGGGAAACATTTTATTATTTATTTTTATTTTAAAAAACATGTATCGACTCCACAAACAAACATATACTGAAAAAATATTTTATTATATAAATTTAAAAAAAAATAAAGTTCCAAAAATTCTTTAATAACACATATTTCAAAGGTTTTTTTAAGTTTAAATGACCGTAAAGAACAAATTTTATAGAAACTCTCTTATTCCTTACACCCAATTATTGCAATACCTTTATATAGTTTCTCCAAGGATTGACCATGATGATAAATAATTACTCGAAAACCTTTAACATAAATAATCGCTTAAAAATGACTTGAGAAGAAGTTTGCTTCATTTAAAATTCTCAAAGGCCAACTTTGTAACGAAGTTTTCTTTTGTAAGATATTAATGGCAAGCTTTATACTAAGTTTTTTTTTTTTAAATATTAATGGCAAGCTTCATACTAAAAATACTTTATTGTAGGATTATTCAAGTTAATTATTTGTAATATATTTATGTCATTGAACATGATATTATTTCCTAGTGGTAGAATCAGTAATATAAGGTTTAAGGAATAAGTCATTTTCTTAATGAAAACTTAAGGAATAAGTCACTTTCTTAATGAAAACTAATATTTAGTAATGGTAAGGATTTGTCACTCAACTCTATACAGAGGTTGTTTCACTTTAGAATGATAATGTATGTATCTTTAATGTGCATTGCGACCTAAAGCACGAGTATGACCTCTCTCGTTGTGTTTGGTAAAATATAAATTTTTATTTTGTTTTTCTTTAAATACGGTGAAATAGTTGAAAGTTGGATATTTCATATAGATAAGATGTAAGATTTTAATGTTGATGTTTATCAAGTGTTTTAATTTGAATTAATGAAGACATTATAGCTATTTAATTTTTGGAGGATGTTTAGTATTTCTCACAAAACACTTTGCTTATGCTTGTAACATTTTTATGTTAAAAATTCATGTAATAAAGTTAATAAAGGAAAAATAAGATTAAGGTCATGGGACACATATTCCAAGTTGAATGTTGGCTAAAACATCATAGTGGGTGTTCATTTGGTTTATTATGGTTAAGAGAAATTGACAAAGGCATTGAAAAGGACTTTAAAAGGCATGAGGCATTAATTGGCATTTTATTTATGAAAATAACATAACATAGGAGAAAATGAAGGTAAAAAGTCACAAGTTGCATGTGAGGAGGAAATTAAAGGAAAACTTGTGGAAATTAAAGAAAAAAGAGGTCTGATTGATAAAAAGGATTTTGAGGATCAGTTCACATCTTTTTTCAATTCAGTTTTGGAGCTCTCTTTATTCTCTCTATTCGCTCATACTCTTGCACACTTAGAGCATTCTTGGAACACTCTAGTATTGGAGAAAGGAAGGCCAAGGCATGACAAGAAAGCAAAGAGAAGCAAAGATCAAGTAACCAAGAGTTGGATCAGACAGTTACATCAGGATTGCTTTGTAAGTATCGAGTTTCATGTATGATTTCCTTGCTATTTTGGACATGCATGGTACATGCATGTGTGTATTTGGTTCTTTTGTTGTCATAGGCATGGGTTTTGTCGAGTGTGAGAGTGGTTTCATCTTTGCATTGCCATTTTCGGATAGCCACATTGAGATAAGGTTCTCTCTTTGGTTGAGCTTGGATTGTCAGATGGTTTTGGAATGAGGTGAGGTGTTCTTAGGAAAATTCCCAAAGGCCTAAAAATCCCTTGACAGGTAATGACGAGATATGAAGTAAATCCTAAGGGTGGAGACGAGAAAAATCCTCAAGGTATTGGTGAAAAAATCTAGAGGCATCCATGCTTGTTAAGGCCTAGTGAACCCTTAACCGATTTTGGCGGGATTGCAGTAAACCCTGGTAGTGTATGTTTCTTTGTATGGGCCTAAGAATCCCTTGACCAGTAATGTTACCAGTGGGATTATGATAAAGCTTGGTTGGGTAGGTGCTTGCTTCGGGCCTAGAAATCGCTTGACCAGTAATGGCGGGATATGCGTTAAAGCCTAAGGAAGCCCTAGTTGTTTTGTTGTGAGCCCCACATTCATGCTTAGAATATGGCATGGGGGTGATTGGCTAAAAGAAAGATTTGGTTCAGCCCAATCTATGGTCGGGTGGTATATGGAAAACCCTAACTTAGTTGGATTTTACATATACTAATAACAACTCTTGTCCTTTTGTATTTTATGAGTAAATGTACTTGTTATTATATGGATTTGATGTTTGTTCTATTAGTGTTATTATTCTAGTTATATAATGGGTATAAGCATGGTTTTATGATAGAGTCTAGTTATGGATATTATCATGTTTTATTCGTAAATGAATGATCATTGAATGCATGACATAATAAATGTTATTGTAGCTATTATGAGAGGGAATTATACCTTCTTGATGATTCTTAGATAAGTATTATACCCCTGTGTTCAAATCTGCATTCATGACCTGTAGATTACATGTTCACTATGTATTTGATGGAATGTCTAACTTGGTTAGGCCTTGTTAGGTCACGTTCTTGTCTAAGTTTTGCATTAATGGCTTTTTCCTTGTTTCATTCATCATTCTGGAAAGTTCCATCAAGTTTTGGGCAAAGGTTTGGATCTTATCCCTAAAAAAGTGGCTCAGATCTTGGGGTCGCATGCACAGAACTGGGTAAATTAGACTGTAGTCACTGATTGGCAAGGTTATCCATGCGACTGGAGGCTTACAATCATTGGCTTGCCTTTTTGTGCAAGCAACTACGATTCCAAGTTAGTGAAAAAACAAGTTAACTCAAGGTTTGGGCACGTAGGGTGGTTGTCTAGCTTCTAGGGGTCTTATAGCTCTTGAGTGAGGTCACTAAATGTGGTAAAAACCTAAATTTGGAATTTGGAATTTTAAAATGTGGTAAAAACCTAAATTTTAGATCATTCAGTTTTTTTTGTAAAGGCTCGATCGAGCATAATAGCTCAATCGAGCTATTTGAATTTGAAACCATGTGTATGGCTCGACCAAGAGTGTATGAAACCCTCAATCGAGCTATTCGAACTTGAAATTTAAACGCTCAATCAAGCACTTTAAGCGCTAGATCAAGTGTTTGAAGTCCTAAAATCCACAATTTTAGTACCCCTTTTGCAAAGTTTCTTGCAACACCATTTTGTACCCTAACGGACTTAGGGAAAAATTTGTCCTTAGGTGGTAGATTTGATCATTATGGATTCATGCAGGAATCCTCTAAACAATGCCATATGAGTTTGACATTTTTGAATTCATATGATATTTTTCATATAATTTCTTTTAAACATAATGCTTGAATTTTTTTTGAACAGTTTTAAAGAGGTTGAATAAAAAATCAATATTATAAATTATACACAACAAAAAAAATTAAAAAAATACCACTATCTTTGTTTACGAGTCCTCTTCAAAGGGTACTCTTGGTTTTTCAATTTATTTAACTAGTTGAAATAAATCTTACGTGAACACATGTGTGTGTAAAATGCAACTGAAATATTACTTCGCCAACTTCGAAAAATAATAAAAAATATAATTTTGCATCAAAAAACAAAAACAAAAAATATTTTTAAAAATTACACATTTTAGACTAAGTTATGCTACATGGACACACGCATACCTCTTAAGATGTGTGAAAATTTGCAAGGATAGACATTTCATTTAATGGAAAATTGGCATATTATACGACACTAAATATTTTTGCAAAAAATATCATTAGGACAACAACATGATTCTCCACAATTTGTCTTTTTACTCTGAATCAAAATTCATAGTGCTTATATGAATTTTGAGGGCTTCAATTCGATAAAAGAGGAATAACTTGAAATTTTATTGCCACATTTGGCCCAAAAGTGTAACCCATCTTCATGCATTCACTCACGTCAATCTATTATTGATGTAATAATAGCAAAAATATTTCCCCTTTTATCTTTCACGTATCTCTATTATGTATTTCATGATTGATTTAATGTTCATGGACTAATATTGTTATTGCAAGGAGATAGGAATTTTCTTTTCTCTTATGTGTGTGAGATACAGGAAGGAAAAAGAAGCCAAGACTACATGGAAGTCTTCCTTTCAAGTTGGTTGCACCAACAGAGATCAATTCTCCTGATAAAAGAGGTAGCTCTTTAATATTTTCCTCGTGATTTCTTGTGTATGATCGGAGATTTCTTTTCATTTTAGTATCATCTTCTTCATACACACCTTCTAGGTAGACTCTCGGAAAAGTCTACTACATTAAAAATAGCTTATTACCGTAAGCTAGATTTTCCTGTAATAACAAGCACTAAGCAAGTCTCATCGAAAAAGGATTTGCATAGGTTGGCATTGATTATGAGGACACTTTTGCGCCTAGATGAAAATGGGCCACCATTTGTGCTTTGTTTACCTTGACAATGCATAATATATGGAAAGTCCATCAAATAGATGAGAATATTACCTTCTTTAATTGATACTTGAAAGGGAATGTCTTCATGTCTCAACTAGAAGGTTTCATTATGAAGTGCCAGGAAAAAAAGGTATGTAAACTCATCAAATCCTTATATAGCCTAAAACAAGCCCCACAAGCCTAGTATGAAAAGTTAATTTAGCATCTTTTGAAAATTGAATATCAAACACTCCAATTTTGATGATGTAACTATGCTTGTCAAGAAAATTGGAAAAATTGTTGTGTATCTTGTAGTGTATGTAGATGATATATTGGTGACAAGGAACAATGAAAGTTATGTTTAACCCATAAAGAAATAATTGAACAAGGGAGTTGAGATGATGGATTCAAGACATCTTCAATGCTACTTGGGCATTAGAGTGACTCAAGATCCAAAATATATATTCATCTCCCAAAAGAAGTACATTGGAATATCATTGAATAAGTTTGGCATGGTTGAATGTAACCCTCTTTATACTCCAATGGAATAGAATTTGAAGCTCACATCAAACAAGGAAATGAATTTGAGGAAGAAACCAAGTATAAATAGCATGCAGGAAGTCATGTATACCTTACCACTACCAAACCAACTAGTTTATTTATTGTTTGGATTATTTCTAGGTTTATGCAAAAACTTTGTGAAGGACATTGGTTTGTTGCAAAAAGAGTTTTAAAATACTTAAAGGGAACTCAAGACTTTGGACTCAAATATCCCATGTTGATGGCTTCAACTTGATTAGATATTCACTTCGGCTTGATTGGATAGTCTAATTCAAACTTTGATGGGGATAAATAAAATGGAGTATCAACTTCGAGTTATCTCACGAGTCTTAGATCAATAGTTATCTCCTATAGGTCACACAAGTAGTTAGCTCCAATAGATTCCACACCAGAGGCAGAATGATATTTGGTAGCTACAAAAATAACAAAGGAAATTATGTGGCTTAGGAAAATACTTGAAGGTTTGTAGGAGAAGCAAGTGAATTATACTCCTCTTCTTGTTGACAATACTCATGCAATCAAGTTGGCCAAGAACCCTAGATTCCATGATTGAACCAAGCAGGTCAACACAAAGTATCATTTGATTCGTTATTATATAGAGGTCAAGACTATTCATTTGAGACATTGTTCCACAAATGAACGAATTCTGAACATCTTCAACAAAGTGTTTGGAGGAGAAACGTTTGAAAGTTCAAAACGACAGATTGGATTCACAAACACCCCTTTGGCTTAAGGGAGGAATGTTGGACTAATCCTTCAAAAAAATTGTCATTGTAAATAACTTGCATAAGATAAATATGAATAAATAGGTGAAGATGAAAGCTCAAGAGACCTTTTTAAAGATGAAACCAATATTCATCTCATGGCAATATGGATTCACATTAATGGAATGTCACCCATGTTTGGAGTTACACCTCTAGCTCACACTTTCCAAGGTATGAATTATTGTCTTATATATGGGATAGTAGTTAAATAATCTTATCTCTTTGAGCATTTATCTTAATTCTTTTAGGGTTTCTTTCGATGCTAAAACATGGATAGATATCATTCTCATACAATATTTCCACGGTGAACAATTAATCACACAAAACAAAACAATGAAAATGCATCTTCAAGAGTAATCCTAGGATTTGAGAGTAAGTAGATAAAAAAATAAAAAGTTAAGATCTCTTTTACTCCTATGGACATTCTATTTACTACAACTAAAAAGGAATTTCAAGCATAATTATAATTAATTTATTACATATATGTAATTTAAAAATAAATAAAAAGAAAACATATATTTAAAAAATCAAAGAAGATAAATATTAATTCTTCAAAGTTGAAAGAGTATTATAACATGTAGTTTAATATAAACCAACTTAAGTTGATATTAATTGTTGATCTATCAAGTGGCAAGAGGGATAAAATATCTAAAGTTGCAAACATTTCCTCAAGTTTATAACTTGAAGTGCGCCTTATAAATATTAAACCTTTATGTACCTTGTAAATAAAGATGAAAACTCCAATAATAAATGAGATTGTGTCTTGCTAAATATTAAACCTTTATGTACATTGTAAATAAGGATGAAAACTCCACTAATAAAAGAGATTTTGTCTTGTTTTTGTTTTTGTATTATTATATTTATTCTGCAATATACAAAGAAAGATAATCACTTACTCTAGAATAGTTAAACATTATCTCTAAAATAAATTATTATAGGAACATCTACCTCCTTTGTTATGCTCTTATCTCACCCCTTTACTCTACTCAAGCTAAAAACAATTAATCAATAAAATATTAAAAATGCATTCCTCTATTTCTTGAGTAATTAATTTAAAAAACACATATTAACTCTACAAATAAACATAATATTAAAAATATTAAAAATAAAAATTATATATAATTTAAAATATATTATATATATATATATATATATATATATATATAAAAGTTCCAAAAGTATAAAAGTTCCAAAAGTTCTCTAGTAACACTTATTTCAAAGATTTTTTTTCCTTTAAGTGACCATAAAGAACAAATTTTATGGAAACTCTCTTATTCCGTGCACCCAATTATTGCAATACCTTTATATATTTTCTCCGAGGGTTGACCCTGATGATAAATAATTGCTCGAAAAACTTTAATATGAATAATCGCTTAAAAATGCCTTGAGAATAAGTTTGCTTCATTTAAAACTTCTGAAATCCAACTTTGTAATGAAGTTTTCTTTTGTAAGATATTAATGGCAAGCTTTATACTAAGTTTCTTTTTTAAGATATTAATGGCAAGCTTCATACTAAAAATACTTTAGTGTAGGATTATTCAAGTTAATTATTTGTAATATATTTATGTCATTGAACACGATATTATTTCCTAGTGGTAGAATGAGTAATATAAGGTTCAAGGAATAAGTCACTTTCCTAATGAAAACTAATATTTAGTAATTGTAAGGATTTGTCACTCAACTTTTTACGGAGGTTGTTTCACTTTAGAATGATAATGTATGTATATTTGATGTGCATTGGGATTTAAATTACGAATATGATCTCTCCCTTGCATTTGGTAAAATATAATTTTTTTTTTTTTTTTTTTTTTTTAATAAGGTGAAATTGCTTTAACTTGAATCAATGAAGATATTATAGCTATTTAATTTTTTTTTAAGGATGTTTAGTATGTCTCACAAAACATTTTGCTTATGTTTGTAACAGTGTTAGGTTAAAAAATCATATAATAAAATTAATAAAGGAAAAATAAGATCAAAGTCATAGGACACATATTTCAAGTTGAATGTTGGACAAAACATTCTAGTGGGTGTTCATTTGGTTTATTATGGCTAAGAGAAATTGACAAAGGCAATGGAAAAGACTTTGAAAAGGCATGAGGCATTAATTGACATTTATTTATAAAAATAATAGAACATAGGAGAAAATGAAGGTGAAAAGTCACAAGTTGCATGTGAGAAGGAAATTGAAGGAAAACTCATAGAAATTGAAGAAAATAGAGGCCTGATTGATAAAAAGGCTTTTGAGGATCAATTCACAGCTTTTAGCAGTTCATTTTTGGAGCTCTCTTTATTCTCTTTATTCTCTCATACTCTTGCACACTTAGAGCATTCTTGGAACACTATAGTATTGGAGAAAGGAAGACAAAGGAATGACAAGAAAGCAAAGAGAAGCAAAGATCAAGTAAGGAAGAGTTGGATTAGACAGTTACATCAGGATTACTTTGCAAGTATCGAGTTTCATGTTTGATTTCCTTTCTAGTTTTGATATGCATGGTACATGCATGTGTGCATTTGGTTCATTTGTTGTCATTGGCATGGGTTTTTCCAGGTTTGACAGTGGTTTCATCTTTGCTTGCCATTTCCAGATAGCCATGTTGAGATAAGGTTCTCTCTTTGGTTGAGCTTGGATTGTCAAATGGTTTTGGAACCAGGTGAGGTGTTCGTAGGAAAATTCCCAAGGGCCTAGAGATCCCTTGACCAGTAATGGCGGGATATGCAGTAAATCCTGAGGGTGGAAACGAGAAAAATCCTCAAGGTATTGGTGAAGAAATCCAGAGGCATCCATGCTTGTTAGGGCCTAATGATCCCTTGACTGGTTTTCGCAGGATTGCAGTAAAGCCTAGTAGTGTATGTTTCTTTGTTTGGGCCTAGGAATCCCTTGATCAGTAATGTTACCAGTGGGATTATGATAAAGCCTAGTCAAGTAGGTGCTTGCTTCGGGCCTAGAAATCGCTTGACCAGTAATGGCGGGATATGTGTTAAAGCTTGAGGAAGCACTGGTTGTTTTGTTGTAGTCCCACATTCATGCTTGGAATATGGCATGGGGGTGATTGGCTAAAAGAAAGATCTGGTTCAGCCCAATCTATGGTCGGGTGGTATATGGAAGTCCTTCACTTAGTTGGATTTTAAATATATTAATAAGAGCTCTTGTCCTTTTATATTTTATGAGTAAATGTGCTTGTTATTATATGGCTTTGATGTTTGTTCTATGAGTGTTATTATTCTCTTCATATAATGGTTATACGCATGGTTTTATGACAGATTCTAGTTATAGATCTTATCATGTTTTATTGGTAAATGAATGATCATTGAATGCATGACATAATAAATTTTATTGTAGCTATTATGAGAGGGAATTATACCTTCTTGATGATTCTCAAATAAGTATCATACCCCTATGTTCATATATGCATTCATGACATGTAGATTACATGTTCACTATGTATTTGATGGAATGTTTGTCTTGGTTAGGCCTTGTTAGGTCAAGTTCTTGTCTAAGTTTTGCATTAATGGATTTTTCCTTGTGTCATTCATCATTTTCGAAAGTTCCATCAAGTTTTGCGCAGAGGTCTGGATCCTAGCCTTGAAAAAGTGGCTCAGATCTTGGGGTCGCATGCACAGAATTGGGTAAATTAGATTGTAGTCGCTAATAGGCAAGGTTATCCATGTGACTGGAGGCTTACAATCATTGGCTTGCCTTGTTGTGCAATCAATTGGGATTCCAAGTCAGTGAAAAAGCAAGTTAACTCAAGGTTTGGGCACCTAGGGTGGTTGTCTAGCTCCTAGGGGTCTTATAGCTCCTGAGTGAGGTCACTAAAGTTTAAGTTTGTCGATCCCACTTCCTTAACTGTACCTAGGAGATTGAGTCATATTATAGTAACTCTTTGTCACATATTTACCCCGGTGGACTAGTGAACATGGGTAAGCATGGGAGGAGGGTGTTATAGGGTGGTATTAGAGCTCCCAGGTTCAGCACTTGGACTAGATGGTCGAAATGTGTTTTCCATGCAGGTATGTTGGTTGTATATGTATTTTTTATGCATGTCAGTGTCTATATGTTTGTTATGCATGCATTGTTATGGTCATGGTTGTCGTGCATGAGGTCACGGTATGCAATTGGTATTTTCATGCACGAGGTTGATATATTATTATGATTATACATGTATTGTGCTAATTTGGTTGATCTTGCAGATAAGATATGCTCCCCTAAACTATACTAAGGTATGTTGGTTATGTTTTTGTTTGGTTTCTCTAACATAATATACTTGGAGGAGAAGAAGATCAAAATGATTGGAAAACTGGTGGATTATAGTTCGTGAGACTCTCCCTACATATCATATGAGAAACATGGTAATAGGTACTCTCCTAACATAGTAGACACTTTGAGAAGTTTGAAGGCAGAGATAAGAAGTTGCAAAGCATATAATGACATAATCATTCAATAATAAGAGAGACTTGCTAGGGAACAAGAGAAATAAGCAGAGGTCAATGTAGTTATCCTTTAGAGTTTGTCATACTTGTATAGATAGGGACCACTTAGGATTAGTTGTGGACAAGAGGACGGAACTAATGGAGCATATGATAGTAGGTCTCACAGTGGGCATAGGTCAGACATGGATGACACATTCAGAGATGAAAATTTCTTAGATACATCTGATAGGAGAGGTAATGGACATGGGCTTTACTCTGGTTCTGGTTTAGACACGTATCATGGTCATCATCGTTATCATCCTTACATGAGGAGTGACAGGGGATATTTGTCGGATGAATTCAAGAAATCAAAGCCACCTACATTTGATGGAGAATTGAAGAAGCCAGAAGATGCAGAGGCATGGTTGATTGGAATGAATAACTTCTTTGAGTCACATGATGACACTAAGAACATGAAAGTCGGGATAGTTATTTTTAGCCTCAAAGGGAAAGAAGACATCTGGTGGGAAGATGTGAAGCGGGTAAGAGACATCAAGATAGAGGAGTTGAGTTGGCATGAGTTCAAAAATATTTTCAGGAAGAAGTACTTGTCATAAATTTACTACGACAGTAAAGTCAAGGAGTTCTATAAGTTGAAGATGGGATTGATGACAAAAGAGGAGTACACGACTAAGTTCTTGGAGTTGTTGAGGCATGTACTATACCTTAAAGATGAGAAGGCCAAGGTTCAGAGATTTTTTAGTGGATTTCCATTAGAATTTAAGGATCGGATTGAGTATGATGAGCCTCGGTCACATTAAGAAGTCATTGGAAAGTTGAAGCATTGCTATGAGCAATCGAAGTGTAAGACAAAGTCCCAATAGGGTTGGACAAGGAAAGACAAGACTAAAGGTAAATGGCCATTGAAGTGAACACGATCTCAGGATGCATGTGAGAAAGAGAATGTTGTTCCTTACAAGAATTTTAATGTAGTTGAGAAGGGACATGGGTCGTTGCCTGGAGAGAAGCATAATAGAGGTGGTGGTAGGGAATAGTTGCAGTGTTGGATGTGTGGCAAGGATCATCTCAAGAAAGATTATTTGTCGTATCAGGGTGGTAGGCCTTAGATCTGCAGTGCATAGGAGGTGTAGACAATTGAGGATGTTGGGCAGATCATTACTTGAATCTATGCAACATTGGATAACATGCAGGTAGATCACTAGGCATCTATTATCGAGATGGACGGTAAGCTTTGTGATCAAGTTGTTTCTAGTTTTATTAACCTTGGATCTAATTATAGTTATGTTAACCTTGACCTGGTGGATAAGTGTGGTTTGAGAAAAGAAGTGCATGCAAATTCTTCTTTGGTATAATTGGCTACAAGTACTAAGAAGAGAGTTCATCATTGGGTAAGACCTTGTGCATTTGAGTTAAATGGTATGCCTACATCAGTGCATCTTAATGTACTTCCATTGGGATCATATAGTATGCTTCTCGATATGGATTGGTTGTATCTTCATAGGACTAAGGTGGATTGTTACGAAAAATCCATTGAGTGTTTGGATGACAATGGAGAACAGAGAAACTTGCAGGATAAGAAGAAGGCAACATCAGTCAGAGTGGTCACAGCTATGCAGGTGAAATGTAGTTGTAAAGGATATGTGTTATTTGTAGTTCATATCTCCATTGATAAAGGTAAGGATGTTGAGGATGAAAAAGTCTTGAAGAGGTACCTAATCTTGCAACAGTTTCAGGACATGTTTCCAGCGGATATTTCAGAGTTTTCACCTCACAGGGAAATGGATTTTTCTATTGAGTTGGTACGAGGGAAAGCACCAGCATCAAAAACACCTTGCAAGATGAGCACACCAGAGTTAGTGGAATTTAAGTTGTAGTTGAAGGAAATGTTTGACAAGGGATACATAAAGCCAATTGCATCGCCTTGGGGTGCACCAATGTTGTTTGTGAAGAAGAAGGATGGTACTCTTAGGTTATGCATCGATTACAAACAATTGAATAAGATGAAAATAAATAATAGGTATTTGTTGCTGAGGATTCATGATTTGTTTGACCAGGTGAAGGGAGCAACAATTTTCTCGAAGATTGACTTGAGATCCGAATATCATAAAGTACACATCAAAGAAGAGGAAATCTACAAGGATGCTTTCCAATCCAGGTATGAGCATTATGAGTTTGTTGTGGTTTCTTTTGTTTTGACTAATGCTCCAGCTACTTTTAGGTGCTTGATGAATAGTGTGATGTGTCCTTATCTGGACAAGTTTGTGATTATATTCATTGATGATATATTGATATATTATAAGAATGAGGTAAAGCGTATTGAACACTTAGCAGCAATATTAAGATTGCTAAGAGAGTATCAATTATATGACAACCTTAGAAAATGAAGTTTCTTTCAAACAAAGGTACATTACTTGGGACATGTTGTTTCCAAGGAAGGTATAGTAGTGGATCCGGAAAAGATAAGAACTATTATGAAATGGGAAAATCCTAGAAATGTGGATGAGGTTAGATCATTCATGGGGTTAGCAAGGTACTATAAGAGGTTCATCAAGAAATTTTCACGGATTGTGTATCCTATTACATCGTTCCAGAGGAAAGGAAAGAAATTTGAATGGACAAAGGAATGTGTGGTGAGTTTTGAGCAGTTGAAGTAGTTGTTTATAAATTCTTCACTTCTTAAGATTGCAGATCCAAATAAAGAGTTTGTGGTATGTACAGATGTTTGCAAGAGAGGATTTGGTGGAGTCCTGATGCAGGAGGGACAAGTGGTATGCTACGAGTCAAGGAAACTAAATGAGTATGAGTAGAACTATGTGACACATAAACTTGAGTTGGAAGTGATCATTCATGCATTGAAGATGTGGAGGCACTATCTTCTTGGTAGGAAGTTCATTCTGATGAGTGATCAAAGTGAGTTGATGTACTTGTTTGACCAACCGAATCTAAATGCCAGGGAAGCTTGATGGTTGGCTATGATCAATGAGTTTGACTTTGAGATCAAATACATTAAGGGAAAAGATAACATGGTTGCAAATGCTCTCAATAGAAGAGTACAAGTAAATCACATAGCAGCTATGAGTTCATATGGGACATATTTACAAAATCGGATCTTATAGGCAGGATAGCAGGATGACAGGTATAGGGATCTTAGGCACAACTTACATCAGCAGGGTACAGGTGAATAGGACGTGGATTATCATCTCATAGCAGATGGTTTCATGATATTTAGGGACAGGATCTATGTGTCGAACAACAACGAGCTCAAGAAGCTTACCTTGAGGGAATTTCATGTTAAACCATATTCAGGTCACCTGGGATATCAAAAGAATTTGACAGCAGTGAAGAAGATCTACTATTGGTCGAACATGAAGAAGGAAGTGGCAGAGTTTGTGGCTAGATGTTTGAATTGTCAACAGGTAAAGGCAGACTGTAAGAATCTAGGCGGACTATTATAACTAATTTCGATTCTGGGATGGAAATGGGAGGTCATTTCCATGGATTTCATTATAGGTTTGTCAAGGAAATCTAAACAACATGATTCTATCATTTTTGTGGTTGACAAGTTGACAAAGGTAGCTCACTTCATAGCAGTTAAGTCTACTTATTCAACTAGTGAGGTAGCTCAAGTCTTCATCAGGGAGATAGTGAAGTTGCATGGTGTTCCAAAGAAGATTGTGTTAGACAAAGATGCTAAGTTCACTTGCAGGTTTTGAAAAGAGTTATTTGCAGGTTTTGGGACAGAGTTGGCCTTTAGTGCAACTTATCATCCACAAACATATGGACATACAGAGAGGGTCAATAATATTTTGCAGGACATGTTGAGAATGTATGTTATGCATCAACATAGGAGGTGGGAGGAGTATCTTCCACTAATAGAGTTTGCTTACAATGACGGGTATTAGGAGTCACTAAGGGTGAGTTTGTTTGAGGCATTTTATGGGCGGAGTTGTAACACTCCCATCAGCTGGAGTGATCCAGTGAACAGGGTACTGAATGGATTGGACATGTTAACAGAGATGGAACAAGAAATGAAGGTAATCAAGAAGAATCTAAAGGTAACACAGAATAGACAAAAGAGCTATGTAGATCAACACAGGTTGTTTAAGGAGTTTCAAGTTGGGGAACAGGTGTACTTGCGCATTAAGTCCAAGAGGAGCTCATTGAGGATTGGGTCATGTGTGTGGATCATACAGAGAGGGTCAATAATATTTTGCAGGACATGTTGAGAATGTATGTTATGCATCAACATAGGAGGTGGGAGGAGTATCTTCCACTAATAGAGTTTGCTTACAATGACGGGTATTAGGAGTCACTAAGGGTGAGTTTGTTTGAGGCATTTTATGGGCGGAGTTGTAACACTCCCATCAGTTGGAGTGATCCAGTGAACAGGGTACTCAATGGATTGGACATGTTAACAGAGATGGAACAAGAAATGAAGGTAATCAAGAAGAATCTAAAGGTAACACAGAATAGACAAAAGAGCTATGTAGATCAACACAGGTTGTTTAAGGAGTTTCAAGTTGGGGAACAGGTGTACTTGCGCATTAAGTCCAAGAGGAGCTCATTGAGGATTGGGTCATGTGTGAAGTTGGCACCTCAGTATTGCAGGCCTTTTCCTATCCTTGAAAGGATTAGATCAGTGGCCTACAGACTTGCACTTCCTCCGATAGTGAAATTCCATGATGTTTTCCATGTTTCATTGCTCAAAAGATATGTAAAGGATGTTGATCATGTGATTGATTGGTTTGTATTACAAGTGGAGCCAGAACAAGAATTGCAGCCGGAACCCCAGTGCATTTTGTAGTGGAAACAACTCATGCTTTGAAATCAAGAAATCAAGCAAGTTAAAGTGCAATGGAAGCACTTTGGGCCTGATGAAGCTACTTGGGAGATGATTGATCAAATGCAGGCTATGTATCCTTCATTATTTTCCTGGTGGAGGCAAATGAATTTTTGGTATATGTACATATTTATATATGGTGGTTATTGTAAATACCACAACGAGTTGTGTTATAAAGCTCCAGTAAGCGGTATGGTTGTCATGTTGTTATGTTTGTCATGTTGGTTTTGCTTTTCAGTAGGTGGTTCATTGTAAATATTGTATCGAGCTAAGTTATAAAGCTCCATGGGCAGTATGTTTTGGTTTTCAGTGGTCTTGCTAATTATAGGTGTCATTGAACATCAAGGACAGTGTTCCCCTAAGGGGGAGGGATCTGTAAAAACCCCGAGTTAAAAATTCATTTAATAAAGTTAATAAAGGAAAAATAAGACTAAGGTCATGGGACATGTATTCCAAGTTGATTGTTGGGAAAAAAATCCTAGTGGGTGTTCATTTGGTTTATTATGGCCAAGGGAAATTGGCAAAGGCATTGGAAAAGGCTTTGAAAAGGCATGAGGCATTAATTGACATTTTATTTATGAAAATAATGGAAAATAGGAGAAAAGGAAGGTGAAAGTTCACAAGTTGCATGTGAGGAGAAAATTGAAGGAAAATTTATGGAAATTGAAGAAAATAGAGGCCTCATAGATAAAAAGGATTTTGAGGATCAGTTCACAGCTTTTGTCAGTTCAGTTTTCGAGCTCTCTCTCTATTTTCTCTATTCTCTCATACTCTTGCATGCTTAGAGCATTCTTGGAGCACTCTAGCATTAGAGAAAGGAAGGCAAATGAAGGATAAGAAAGAAAGGGAAGAAAAGATCAAGCAAGGAAGAGTTGGATCAAGCAACTACAACGCGATTACTTTGCAGGTATCGAGTTGCATGTATGATTTCCTTGCTAGTTTGGACATGCATGGTACATGCATTGGTGTACTTGGTTCTCTTGTTGTCACTGTCATGGGTTTTGCCAGGTGTGACAGTGGTTTCAGCTTTTCCTTGCCATTTCTGGATAGCCATGATGTGATAAGATTCTCTCTTTGGTTGAGCTTGGATTTTTGAATGGTTTTGGAACCAAGTGAGGTGGTCTTAGGAAAATTCCCAAAGTCCTAAAAATCCCTTGATCGGTAATAGCATGATATGCAGTAAATCTTGAGGGTGAAGATGGGAAATTCCTCAAGGTATTGGTGAAGAAATCTAAAGGCATCCATGCTTGTTAGGGCATAGTGATCCTTTGACCAATTTTGGTTGGATTGCTGTAAAGCTTGGTATGTATGTTTCTTTGTTTGGGCCTAGGAATCCCTTGACCGATAATGGCGGGATTGTAGTAAAGCTTAGTTGGGTAGGTGCTTGCTTTAGGCCTAGAAATCCCTTGAACAGTAGTGGTGAGATATGCGGTAAAGCCTAAGGAATCCCTAGTTGTTTTATTGTGAGTCCTACATTCATGCTTGGAATATGACATGGGAGTGATTGGATGAAAGAAAGATTTGGTTCAATCCAATCTATGGTCGGGTGGTACGTGGAAGTCCCTGACTTGGTTGGCTTTTGCATATATTAATAAGAGTTATTTTCCTCTTGTATTTTATGAGTAAATATACCTGTTATTATGTGGCTTTGATGGTTATTCTATCAATGTTATTATTTTGGTTATATGTTGGTTATAAGCATGGTTTTATGACATATTCTAGTTATGGCTCTTATCATGTTTGATTTGTAAATGAATGGTTATTGAATGCATGACCTAATATATGTTATTGCAGATATTATGAGAGGGAATTATACCTTCTTGATGATTCTCAGATAAGTATTAGACCCTTATGTTTAGATATGCATTCATGACATGTAGATTACATGTTCACTATGTGTTTAAAGGAATGCCTATCTGTTGGCATTATGGCTAAAGTGTTGTCCTTGATGGCAACCCATACAGGTGATGGATCATGGTACAACAGGACAGTAGCAGAGATTGATGATCAGCTCTCAAATATTGAAGAAAATAAGGAGTACGCAGGCACACCGTACAAAAGGTGCGTACACGCAGGCATGTCTTATATAAAGTGCGTACATTCCCGCAGGTCACCCATTCATGGGGTGCGTACCCTCTATGCACACACTTCAAGGCAGTAAAGTGCCCACACGTGGGGTTTCTCATGGTATTTAGCCGACGGTATTGTGTTATTATGGTTTTGGCCCATGGTATGGTCTTATTTTATTATTATTATTGAACCCCATGATCCATGATTTAAGAAAGAGCTTGCCTATATAAAGAAGAGGAGATCATTTGCCTTTGGTATGATTTTGGGTTGAATATCTTAAGAAGCTAGATCTGAAGTTCTAGTGATGGGTTATGAGAGATGTCTAGATCTAAATAAGGCGAATCTACTGATGAATTGAGATCTCTTCGGCGCATGTTCAAATCTGTAGATCTGACTGTCTGGGCTGTTCTTAAAGTCTCGAAATTATCTATACCCGGAGGTACACAGGTCCAGTGAAAGAAAAGTGCGGAGATACGCAGGCACAGAAGCATTGCAGGTGCGCAGATACTCAAGACCAGAAGCGCTGCAGATGCGGAGGGGCGCAGGCAGCTCATTGGACACAGAGCGCGCGTACGCAAGAAGTCTGTGAGGTGCAGTGCGCACGTATGCAGGGATGAAGTTGGATACAGTGCGTACTTATATGCAGCTGTTATATTGGTGAAGCTACGTACCTCTCTTGAGATCTATTTAGTTGTACATGTCTATCATTGCTGTGATCTGGGTTTTGAAGTAATGTCTAATGTCTGATATCATGTTCTGGTAACAGTAGTCTGAGAGGTGATTGATTAAATATTGATGGATCAGGTTCTTAATAGCTCATCTTTATGTGATCTGATTGACTAGATCTGGTTGATGACTCACTTGTATATATATTGATCTAGTGCTTGGGTAATTCAGAAGGTTGTTTGATTATGAGCTTCAATGTGGTTATTTGGTCCAGTATGAAAATTGGATGAAATGTGGCCCTTTCAGATTATGTGTTGTGCTTTAGTGTATCCAGTATGAAAATTGATGAAACGTGGTACCTGGAGGAGAGAAGATTGTAGGTGAGCACCTACGTACTAGTATCTAAGCTACTACAAGAGCTAAAGGAAATCTTTGGAGCATTGTAGTAGGTAGTAGCTTGCGTACTAGTAAATGGATCGGCTAGTACAAGAGCAAAGAGGGTTGTAGCTCCCGTACTGGTATAAGGCTGCACCAGTACAAAATATTGTAAAAGGATTTTCTTATTAAGAAGAAGATTGAGATGACTTGCAGCAGGTGGTTTTCTCCCGCATTGAGTTTCCACCTTATATCATGGTGTTCATGTGTGTGCCTTATGTGTGATGATCTATTCTATGTTACTGCATCTGTTAACTGATAATATGGTTGATAATGTTCTAATGCACTCGTTGAAGATCAATTAACTTAATCATAAGAAGTTTTGGAAGTAGCATATATGAATCAGAGTTTGGAAATGAAAAAGTTTTATTAATGTGATAATACTGATTCACCCCCCCTCTCAGTATTATTTCCAACAATTGGTATCAGAGCAGGTCTTTTGATAGAAGCTTGATCGCTTGAAGGAGATCCGTGGAACAATGGGAAAGAAGCTTAAGAAGAAAGCTCATAAGAAGAAGAAGACATCTCAGAGGAACTATGACAGTGGGAGAATCGATTAGGGATTAGGTATAAGAAGTGCTTCAGATTCAGAATCAGATTCAGAATCAGTTCAGAATGAAGACCACCATTTAGGTATGAATTTGCTATTCTCTGAAGTTCCAGCTATCCTTCCTTTTGGACAAGATGAAAGTGATAGTGAGACTACTGAATTTGCTCTTATGGGTGAGCAAGAAAGATATCAGATAGAGGCAAAATTTAACAGGCTGACAAACAAAATTAGTGAAAAAGAAAAACTTCTGAACATAAAGAGTGGTGCCCTCAAAGAAGCTGTTACTAGGCTAAAAGCTCATCAAAAGGTATGCAAAGAAAAGTATCAAAAGTTGTAGGTTGAAGCAACATCTCTAAGAAATGAAGTCATTGAAAAGAACACAACAATCAAGGAGCTCAGAGATCGATCCAGTTATTATGAAAGTCTTGAAGCCACGATCCTCTCACTAAAGGGAGATCTTGAAGAATCAAGGAAGCAGAATGAAGATCTACATCAAGCAATTGAAAAACAAGATAATGAAGTCATTAGCCTAAAATCCCAGCTGGAATGTGCCTCCAGAGTTCGTCAAATGCTGCAGAATGTAAATGAAGAACAAGAAAAGGAGATACTCAATCTAAGGCAACAAGTGGAAGAAGGAAGAAAGTCAAAAGAAATTTTGAAGAAGCAATGTCTTGAAAAGGAAGAGCAACATCAAGTTGAGGTAAATATTTTGACAGGTAAATTAGAAGATAAGGATAAGCTTTTACAATTTCAAGATAATACTAAAGTCTTGGATGATATTCTTAGTAGTCAAAGGTCTCCTGCTATCAAGACTGGACTTGTTTTTCATGAACCAGTTGAAGGAGAATTTAGTGCACAAGGTGAAGCAAGGAACTCTAAAGAGAAATCTAAAATGATCAACAAGGATATAAGAGGTCAACCCCATCAACAACCAAGGAAAGAAATTCTTAAAAGAAAATCTTCTACTCCTTACTATGGAAGTAATAGTCGGCCATTTACTCAGATGAATAATGTTTAATGTTATGTATGTCATAATCTTGGACATTATGGACATGTTGCAGCTAGATGTAGAAGAAGAAGGGTTCAAGACCATTATGCGGAAAGATCATCACATTCAAGGTACTTTAATGGATATTGCTTTGCTTGCAATGTGTATGGTCACAAAGCTGCTGATTGCTACAAAAGGAATATGAAACATGTAAGATGTTATGCATGTAACAAGCTTGGACATATAGCAAAGGAATGCAGGAAAAAAGCACGGACATCACACCAAAAGGAGAAAACATCATCACGCTTGAAGATATGGAGGAAAAAGGAAGTACAGTCAGAAAGTGGTGGCACAACACAACATACAGACATACCAGAATCAGAGGGAGCTGAAAGTAAAAAACTTCAGTGTCCTAAATCTCATATGCAAATTTCATGAAATGAAGTTGCATATATACGCGAGTTAGACACTACAAAGTCGTGTATATGTCAGTATGAGGAAAAGCAGTGGGGACAAGTTCAGGAAAAGGATCAGTTTGGTTTATTTGCGCTATTTGATA